>JALPQI010004954.1:0-71028 GCA_025490895.1 Thaumatotibia leucotreta | reverse complement strand
AGTCCCGTTTTCGCGATAGAAAAACTGGGTACAAATTCCATTAAGTACTATCGCGGTCCAAGCTTTGGAAATAGTTGAAAATCACATACCTACATGGAGGCCTAGGTCTAGGCCTTATACACAGCTACAATCGCATGGCCCCTTTGTATATGTCTCAAATAGCTCGGAGTAAGTGATGAGGGTTAATAAGTTTAAAAAAATATATATTTTTTGAAAAAGCTAATAAAACAATGCCAATAATTTTATTCCCAGGGTGGTCTGTTTTTAGATAAATTTCCAACTCGGAAATTTATCTAAAAACGCGTTTCCCGTGCTTTGACACAATTGCACTAATTCACTAAAGTGGAAAGTAATTTCATACAAATTGTACGTGCCGCGTTTTCATGATACACCTTCTCTACACGAATCTAAAGATTTTCAGACCTAAAATACCTGAGTGCCCCACATAAATATTTTACCACATGTTCGGGTTGATTTTACAAAACACTCAGGGAATATATGAAGGGTCCACGGAAAGAACATGTCTAGTCAATTCAAATTACAGAAGGAAAAACCACCTTACTTTATATAGAATAAGGTGTGAATTTGCCCTGATTTTTTTAAGCTTTGGACATGTTTTTTCCCTGGACCGTTCATATAAGGTATTTAAAAATATTTATCATTTATAATATCCATTACAGTTTGGCCCTAGAAAATGCATTATTTTCATACAAAATTTAAAGTTAATTCGTACGAAACTAACTTACAATTCATTATAAAAATAAATCCCGACCCAGCAATTACAGTTCTCACAAACGTGAGCCGTGTGGGATGTGCCCCGGGCGTAGGCAAATGCGACCTATCCATGTACCTTCCACTAGCATTGACAATCCATCAATTAATGTTAAATAAATAAATAACAGTACATTCAGTTCAAATTCAAATAATACATGGTGTAACACGATGAAACCGAATTAATGTAGCAGCGTATTCCAAAGGTCGTAAAAAGCATTTTTAAAATTTCATGAACATGAAATGAATGTCGACAAATCAAGCCTCTTACAAGCTCAGGAATACACCATTGTAGTTACTCGGATTCTTCAGTTTTACACTGTGTATATTTCACATATTTTTAGATGCTATCATGTATTTGAGGTAAGAAAATTTCACTAACATTCAATTCAATTTTCATTCATCTTGTATGACATGTTTATATATCATTCGTTACATAATAACTTAAAAATATTATCAATGAAGATACCCACCATACATGTTGACGTATCTTCACTAAAATCTCGAATTAATGACCTGAAATCAGGAAATTAGATTTAAATATAAGCGATCCTGATTCATTTATAATTGAATACAATTGTTGTTACTTCAATAGCAAGAACAAAGGTTTATCAATCGCTCAACAGTTAGGGCGTAGTAACACGACTACGTAAAGTGAAATGATGAATTACTTTGTACGATTTCAATTAGTCATGAGATTACTTCTCGTTATTCAAAGTTGTTGAAAGTTAACTTATGAATCACAGTAATATTCTTTAATAAGTCAGATTATATTCAAAATATACACGCAGTTCATGCACAACATAATTAGGTATTGTTGTTGTACCTACCTTAGATATCTACTTATAAATCATGAAAAAAGTGTAGAAATTATAAAATGACAACTTTAATCTGAAGATTGCGGGACAAAATGACCATGTTCCCGAGACGTCTTTTGACACAAAGATAAATCTAGTTTGAGCTAGGGATGTGCTTGGTTATAATTATATTATTTGGTCTTTAGTCCACAAGCGTTTAATACTTACACACGGCTCACTACCCGGAATGAAAAGCAAAAATATCTAAGATTTTATTGATTTTTCTTTTAAAATATCATTTTCTTAAAGTATTTTCCCATTGTTTCTCTATCGCGGTGGAGAGAAACTTAAGAAGATAAAATATTAAGTAAGTAGCCTACAGCCGCCGCTACGCCATAACTTCGTCTTTGATACCGACTGCACTTGGTACTCTTCTGGGAATGCAATTCGAATTACTGAAATGTTTATTAACAGTATCAGATTCTTGGTACATAAATATAGACTGTTGCTGCGAATTAATCTCTGGGCCGATCAATCTTACTTTGAAGCTTGTTAGCCTTTCTTTCGTAGTAATGTAGTAAATCAATCAATTTTCGGCGATTTTGGATTCGCGAATTACCGATGTTAAGATATACGAGTAGGTATATAGCAGGCAAATACTTTTAATGAGGATCATGTTTAAAAAATCTAATCGTGTTTTCTTGTACGGTATGAGGATAGGGATATCGTCAAAAGTTACAGTCTAAGAAATACTAAATTCTGCAACGTCAAACTGAAATAAATGACAGATATTGAGAATGATAATCGCAATATGCATAATTTCATAGTTACATATATTGTAAGGTCTTACTATATTTCTATGAATTTAATGATAACATTGTTATGAAAATAAAAGTGCATTATCTATTACCTACGTGTATAACGAAGTGCTGTTTCATAAACAAGTCAAATAAAATAATAAGGGAGGCTTGTAATAGGTGTGTACATATTCTGCAAAATGCAATTAAAGAAAAATGTATCGACATCGAAATAACTCATTTCTGACATCAATGCCCTATGCGCGCACTGAAACGGGAATTTGTTTTTTTTTTAATGCCGTAAGTAATACACTTGTGAAATACGTTAGAGCGAATAGTGCACGTACTCAGATTTAAACCTAAGAGAGAAAAGCAGTAAGTGAATGTATAAGCCATAATGTTCTGCCTCTTGTGGTCGCTTAAGATGTGCCTGTCGTTCTTGGGCCCGTATGTATCGAACCTATCGGCGGACCCGAGCAACCTCGGAATTATCTGATCCCTCCCATAACTTACGCTAAAATACTAAAATTGCATTCGAGAAATCTTTCACTGAGATCTTCACGCTCCTCGTGCTTATTATATTCCATTACGATACCAATATTAGCAGAATATTATAACCAGTCGTTTATGCGCACAGTCTATCTCAGTATCTAAATTGACTGACCTAATGGATATTCTATTGGTGAACGTATTTAATAAAGCTAGTAGGTACGAGAAGGACTGAAATGAAAATGAGCAATTCATCTAGCTTTAATTAATATATAACAGTTTATTTTACTAAAACGACTATATTATTTCCTATTTTTTTTTTACTTTCTCTTATGCATAGGTAGGTACAGTATGGATACCACCAGCATTTTGATAATTAAGTTTAAAGTAGGTACATATTTTATCTCATAGGTGTACAATGTATGTAAATATTTAAGTATCTATTAACCATATAGGTACTTAAAAACATACTCTTTCTAAAAAGCTTTTCTTTATTGCATTGTTTACCCTTTACTGTAAATAGAAAATCGTAAAATTCAACATTTAATTTCTTAAGTAGTCTTGTGCCAATAGCGGAACGGCAATGTTACATTGTTCAAGAAAAGTGCAATACTATCTTACGCCCGAACATTTCCTTGGATATGGATGCAGTTCCCGATCAGTTTATCGAGCACAAACTCACGAATGCTTTCTAAAACACGAGAAATGTTTTACTCGAACCGTTGCTATGTTCCCCGGGTATACCGGGTACAGCACTGAAGATAAACTAATGGAAGTAGATAGTCCATAATGGCTACATTAGGAATTCAGCTAAATTGAAAAACGGTTGTAGGAAAAATGGTATCTGTGAAATACGGTGGCGCTATCGCGTAGAGTGCATTAGAACTACATTATGAGTTTTCCGGTACCGGGTGAGATGACTGACGCTTCTGAGTACTCTGTAGAGCCTGTAGGTACGAGTATTGTTGTATTTATTGCCGTCTAAATAACATTTATTGCAAACTAAGTTCTATCCCCGATCCCCGGTTTACACTTCTAAGACATTTTTGTTATAAACAATTTGTTGCAATAATTACCATTCTCTAGGGCAAAATGGATAAGTCATAACTGCCAACGATATTTAAGTACAAATACCTTGATAATAATCATTAATGTTCTTGATAATGTCATGAGCAGTTATAGTAACTTTTATAGCATTTCGGCATTTAAGTAGGTAGTAGAAACGATGGAATTTCTACTAAGATTTTTTTACGAACTAGGGAGAAGATCAATTAATGTTCATATTACTATTATGAACCTTAATTGATTATTCCAACTAGAATTGGAAATATAGATGCCTTTAACGCACTGTCAAATCATGAGTAAATCACACATTACATTTTTGTAATATTTGTTTTCAACAATGTAAAATTACTGTGAATTTTTGTTGTATTTTAATTTCCACTGATAAATCTTAAATCCTTACAAAAATTAAATCCTCGTCAATAAGATAGGAAACACAAAATGAATATAATTCCATTACAGAGCTAGTAATATAGGATCATAACATGTTACTGCCAGCTATAAAATTTCAGTACACCAACTTAGAGCGTAATAAGCGCAATGGCCAGGAAACCGCGTAGCTCGCTCAGTATCAAAGATCGTGACCATTGTGTTTGTTAATATGTATTTAAACTTTCCGCACTTATGTTCGTATTTCAGGTACCGGTGCAGGCGGTGCGGGCGCCACAAAGAGTTCGTGGCGCATAAATCGGCGGCTGACCTTCCGTGTGGGCCTGAAACCGGCGAGATTTATGCCTCCCTCTATTTTAAAACGAACTATCCGACAAAAATTTACAACTATCAAACGACCTTTTGAGTGAACAGAGATGTATTGTTGTATTGGATACACCGAGTAGATGAATGGAGTCGCGCGCGACGACGTAACTAATGAGTTGTAAAACTTTGTACTATAAATAAATAAATAATATCTTGGAACATCTTACACAAATCGACCTAGTCCCACGGTAAGCTCAATTAAAGCTTGTGATGTGGGTACCTTGCGACGGTATGTATAATAGATAGATACATATAGATACTTAAATACATAGACAGCCAAGTAACAAATATTTGTGATAAATAAATATTATTATATTTGTGATAATTAATGCCCTCGCCGGGATTCGAACCCGGAACCTCCAGCTTCGTAGGCAGGGTCACTACCAACTAGGCCACGGAGGCTGATGAATGGATGGACATCACGGCTAGAACTGCCAATTTTCTTTAATTTATAATTATTGCAGACGACAATCCCTCGTCTAATTACTTTAATGATTTATAATTGTTCCAATTTACATACTCGTACATATGTACATTCAATCAAACTATTCTAACTGCAGTACCCTAAATTCAAGAATGGCGTTTCTTATAGCATGTACTGAGGATGCTGACGGCGTTTCCTCACTGTATCGCAATGATGATACGTATATTCTGGCCTCATCGGAAGACCAGCACTGGCACTCGCTAGCAACATGCTGAGATGAGGCCATTTCGAAGCTTGCACGTTTTAATTTTTATAATATTTCGACGGCCCCTACGTAAGTTGTCGTAAGTTGAAAATGGCAAGTTTACAGGAGAGCACTTTAAAGTTTGAAATGTGTACGGTAGTCACATAGTTCAATGGATTGCTTTGAAAATTGGCATAAACAATAACAAAGATACTATCTTTATAGTGATATTAATTACTTCTCTGATAGATTTCATATTTTTGCCGGAATTACACTTACGACAGTATATTACGGAGAAGAGAATCTAAAAAATGTGGTATGTATTACTTACTTCACTTTGCGCCGGTGGTCATAAATGGTAATTGATCGTAAGTAATACATACTACAAGATACGTTGGAATTATGTGTGTAAGTTTTGTCGTATCTGTTATTTACAACATTATTTTGCGGACACATTATAAAAACTTTTTGTTAGTTACTATATTATGCCATTTAACAAACAATTTAATAGTATTTTTATGGAACCCTGATGGAATATTTTGATAAAATTAAGCAGGTGAATAGTTTTTTTGCATGTTTTATTATGAAAAATAGATCAGGTAAAGTGTTTTTGTACAGTTTTTGGAAAACGTCGTGTTGAATGAAGACGAGACTGTAGTTGAGTTTGATGTAGCTTCATTGTTTGCGAGTATTGGAAACTATAAAAATAATTAAAGATGTTGTAGCTCTTAACGACTGTGCACATGAAATACATCGAACATTTCCTGAATAGTTGCTAATCCGTTTGGCAAGGGGAGTATTATTTGCAGATTGAAGCAAAGAGTTCTCTTATAATGTAGTTCTGGTACTGGTCAACATTTTCATGGATAAATTTAAGCAGAGAGCATTCAAGAGTTGTCGGAAAAGGCCGAGATGCTGGTTACAAAATGTGGATGACGTTTTTGCTGTAATTCCTGATAGAGTTGTTGATGTGTTACTAACCGATCTTAATGAGATGCATCCCAGAATAAAGTTCACATTTAATAGAAAGGTGGATGGGACCCTTCGTTTTATTGATGGGCTATTAATGCTAGGTCAGAATGATCGTCTGTCACAAAACGTCTATAGAAAAGCTACCTGCTAACTGGCTTATACCATTATCTCGCAAACCTGTCCTCGCGGTTCTATGATTCACAATACATGCGAAATGAGTTTATATCTTTTATTCACATCACATCATTCGCCTATTTCGGTCCACTGCTGGACACAGGCATCTCCTATTTATTACCTCCTGTTATCTAAACTATTACAAATGTTGCAACATGTCAGATGAGACGAGACGTTGGAGAGCTTGGAGAGGAACAGGTATGGTTGGAGACAAAGTCAGCGTACTAGGAGCTCAGGGACGTTTCGAGATCACCACACAGTAGGCAGGAGGGCACCATCATTCTTGCCTCATATTACAGGAGTGACAAACGGAATTGGACGCCTATTACGCCGAAGGTGTAGCATTAAGACCATTTTGCGTCCTCATACCAATATGAGTACTTCTTCAGTCCAAAGGACGGAAATTCACTTGGCAGTTCGGGTGTTTATGAGATACCGTACGACTTAGATAAGGAACGACGTAATGGGTCTACAAGACTCGGAGCACATTCGGAGTGTCAAGGACAGGGAGATAGATAGCTTGGCTGTGGTGGACGCATACGATACAGGCACATTGCATTTCCTAAACGCTTTGATAAAGCGAGGATGCTGGTACGGTAAAGATGCTACCTGCCACGGAAGATATACAGAGCGATTAAGAGTAATTTTAATCGGAATGGGGGAAGGACTGAGCCAACGGCATAGAAGCCGGTAATCTCCAAGCTAATAATGATGGTTTTGTGCACACAGTGACTTCGTGTGCTTATCATCTGTTACGTAGTGTTCGGTGACATAAACCCGCAGTCGGACATGGCATCAGTGCCGGCGCAAGACCACCCTCAACCCGTTTATCTCAACGGGCTCAGCGAGCCGCTTGGTGCTCATCTGTTTATTTATTACCCACTTTTTATATTTACCGAATATCCATGAGTTTAGCCGTTTTATTATAATTTTGTGCATTTAGTTAGTACACAAAAACAGTCTATCATTCAGCATTAGGAACGTAGTTTTGAAATTATAATTATAGACATGGCAGATGAATGACTTCTCTCACAGTGCAAAGACATAATAAAAAATCATTTAACAAGAATGCCTTCAGCTTCAACTACATCATAATTATGAGATCGATATCAAGCGTTTTTCAACGTAATTATATTCTTAAAGAACAGTCGTGTCGCTTCATTCATGACGGTTTCATTCGTCAGCAGTCAAATCTTCGAACTACAGACGATGATTTCACTGATGAATGATGACTAAATACTCATAAATGAACCCACCAACTGCTGCAGTGTTTAATAATGATTAATAGTGATATGATTGTTTTGTCGTCGTCACTATCACAAAAAATTCCGTTTTATTACAATGACTTATTTTTGAACCAAACGATAAATAAATGCATATTATTTATCGTTTGGTTCAAAAATAAGAGGCGAACCTGTATACTGAGCAAAAAATATTGAAATACGCCGACATTATAATTGTAAATTGTAGTAACTCTGTATTTGATCCGGCGCATATTGTCTTAAATATCACTTACAATAGAAATTTAAAAACGATTCCCGACGAAAAATGTCTCAAGTATACATACAACACAAAAAAAAAAAAAAAATCCAATGCAAATAGTAGTATGTTAAACTTAAGACAAAACACCGATCTTCAACTCCGAAGTAAGTTGTGGTAAGTGATAACATACTACAGTATTCACCGGTATTAAAAAATTGTAAGCATCCATACTAATAAATTCACAACTGATTTCTGAGTAAACTCGAACAGATTGCTAACTTTGCTTAGTGGTTTATTTATTTTTATTTCTGAAGCGTCTTTTATTTCATCTCAGACTACATTTTGTTTAACTCCAACGGCCGTTTCGAAAATTAATTTTGGTCTCGCAGTTACTTTGAGTTTGTTTCCGATGTAGTGTCTTAATTTTATGGAATAAAATGTATCGTTTATCCATTTTTGTTTCATCTAGTTGTTAGTTTTTGGTAAAAAAATTATCGCTCTTGAAAAACCTCTGCCCCACCGCGTATAAGATCGTAACTGGCACTTACGCTGCGCGAGCGCGGGTGGCCGCCCCGTATTAACTATCGTAAGTACACTTACTACAGTATACGACGGTGCTTTTTTAAGTTACGATAGTTTTCGGTTGTCAAAAACCTATTTGTAATAGGTTTTTTTTAATTTTTCTTCGTGGAACGGAAACATTGCTAAAAGATATAATGTTTTATGAAATAAAAAGAAAAACCCAAATTTCAAGTTACGACAACTTACGTAGGGGCCGTCGATTTATTTTTTCGTTTCTGTATTTTGTGTGTGCTACGAATAAATTTATTTCTATTTCATTAACATTCACCTAAATAAATTCATTGTAGTTACTAGTATTTATAGTCTAGTATGAGAGAGTTTTTAAACGCTAAGTTTAGTAATAATTCGTTTATAGGCTAGTTAGCAATAAGATTAGTTTTAAGGAAAGATTTTGTGTATTGTCCTCAGCCACAAAATTGTTTTTATATATTTGCATGCTTGTCTAAGCAGATTATGGTGAAACTAGAACTCTATTGTATCTTGTAACTAAATGTACCCATATTCCGCAAATAAATTCATTTCATATCATTTCATTTAAAAGATTATTCAGATCATATGTGCGCAATAACAACATGACACAAAAGGCGTTCACGAAAACAAAATTGCAAACATCGAAACTTCAACATCGGGAGCGTCAATCAAGATTTTGTCTCGAAAATGTTTATATTGTCTGCGAACAAAACAACTCGAGAGGATGGCACTGGCGCGTGATACAGAGCAAACACTCTGCTAGTGAGCCAACAACTTGACAGAGAAAACTGAAAGTGGAAGTTTTCACTGAAATTGTAAACAGTCTGTGTCGGTCGTTTGTTATACCGTGCTAGGGTAAAGCTAAGTTCACATTTGTCTGTCGTGTCGTGTTATGATGCTCTCTGTCGTGATGGATACCGTTCACATTTATATGACGTGCTATGACGCATTCTGACGCAATTTTATATCAGTTCGTTCTCAGCACTCGGATAGCTCACACGTTCGCAATGTTCTTTCAAGAATCATCTTATTCAGATTCCGATTTTGAAGATGAATTGCATTTATTGGCGCTGGCTACGCTTCTTAGAAAAGAAAAAAACAGAAGGAGGTACTGGATTCATCCAGTAAATAGAAAGAGAGAAACTAAAGGCGAGTTTCATTGTCTAGGCGAGTTTCAATATCACGGTTAACGGATGTTAATGACATGGTGACAGCGTTCAACTCGGTTATTATTAGTTTGTTTGATTTACACGCACCAGTTAAGTCAGTAAGAATTAAAGAACGCTCTTACCCGTGGATCACTGACACAATCAAATCAATGATGCGACTGCGTGACAAAGCAGCAGCAGACTACCACAGAAGCCACTGTGAAGTTAAAAAGAAGTATTACAAAGACCTGAAATCTGTCGTCATCAAAGTCTTGTACTCAGAAAAAGCATGTTCAAGCAGAACATAAACAACAAAATTCATGAACCAAAATCATTGTGGAAAAACCTTAAAAGTTCTCTGACACCTAGAAAGGTTACTGAATTACCTTCTTCATTTAACGATCCGGCAATTATAAATAATCATTTTTTAAACGTACCTGGTAACTCAAAAATAACTATATCGTACCTAACTTTTTATGAATTTAATAGATACTGTGATAGCACATTTCATCTACAACCAATTAGCTTAGATCATTTAATAAAAATTGTTAGATCACTGAAATCAAATGCTGAAGGCTGCGATGGAATTAATCTAACCATGTTAATGTCAACTTTTCCATATTCTATAGAGGTTATTAAAGACATGGTAAATCAGTCTATTGTTACATCTACATTTTCTAACCAATGGAAGTTAGCAATAGTACAGCCACTGCCAAAAATCACAAATCCTACAGAGTTGAAAGATCTACGAGCTATAAGCATCTTACCATGTCTCGCAAAAATTTTGGAAAAGGCTGTGTGTTCTCAACTAAATGCTTACCTTGAAAGTAACAATATACTGCCAGATGCCCAGTCAGGTTTTAGAAAGGGACGAGGCACAGTAACTGCTTTACTTGATGTCACAGACAATATTTTGAATGCTCAGGATCAGGGAATGTATACTTTTCTGGTACTTCTAGACTTTTCCAGGGCATTTGATTGTCTTAGTATTGACTTGCTACTGTCTAAATTAAGTTATTATGGATTTGATAGTGCCACGCTAAAATGGTTTGACAGTTATCTAAGTTACCGATATCAGTATGTGAAACTAAGTTACAGTGACGGTTCCTCAAGTAATTCAGATAAAGCACATCTCCACAGAGGCGTTCCGCAGGGGTCGGTGATCGGCCCGATCCTGTTTATATTATATACCGCTGATGTAGGGTCCCACATCACACATTGCAAATATCACATCTATGCGGATGATATACAAGTATATATCTCCTGCAAACCGGCAGAAGTTGACAATGCAATAGCAAAACTTAACCAGGATCTTTCACTAATAGCGTCCTGGGCCGAAAATAACTGCTTGGTTCTTAATCCTGATAAAACAAAGTACATGGTCTTTGGTACTAAGCAGAGGTTGGCTGATCTTAACCCTACTTGCAATATTATGTTAAGAGATCAACCCATAGATCGAGTATATGAAGCACGAAACTTGGGTCTCTTACTGGACAGTGATCTCCGCTATGAGAAGCACATTGCTAGTTCTGTTAGCAGCTGTTTCTATAAACTTAAGATTTTGTATAGAATTAGGCCATTTATTAGTACAGATATGCGTATTAATTTAGTAGAATGTGTATCTTGTAAAGTCTTACCTATGTGTCACAAATAAATACTTTTTCTTTCTTTATTTTTCTTTCTTCTTTCGTAAAGGAGCTTGAGAGTGATCCGAGTGATCCTGAAAATTTTCGTCAGTATTTTAGAACGTCGAAGGCACAGTTTGATTGCAGAAGACATAAAAAATACAGACAAAATTTCACAAGTCTATTGGTACAAAAAATGACTTGATATATGTTTAAGGTAAGGTTTTTATTTAAAAAAATATGAATTATTTTCCTCAGAAAATTGTGCATAAGCATCACGACACGACACTGTCGTGTCGTGATGTATTTTTTTTTTGCCCAAGAAGTATACAATTTGAATAAAGTACTACATTCCTAATTCAAATTATCTTGTATGTTTTCGCAATTATTTTGAACTACTTATAAACTTTAAAAATAGAAAACGTACGCTTAACAAATAACATCATCACATAATGATAATATTATAATGATCAGTAAGTTTTACATAAAAATCCCATCCAAAATAAGCATGGACACTAGGATGGGCCCAATTTTAACATACTATGATAGTTATCATAAACGCAACAGGGATTGAGGGGAATGCAGATTCTAGAAAAAATACTATAAAAATATTGCAATATATTTTTAACCCTCTACCGGCCGTTGAAGTTTTTATTCATTTTAGTACTGGCAAGCTAGGTTTTCTTTGACCTTCCAGTAAAAAAGATAAATTACGAATAAATATTAACTATGTAGATGTCTGCCTTGGTGGCAGTATTAATGCAAGTTTAGCTAACGCACAAAGTACTACACATTTCCATCATCAAACATTGTGGCTATTTCTGTATCATATGTGACCGATGTTAGGGAATGTTTCAGTAGGTACTACAATTTGCTGGAATTAGGTCCATCAGCTGAATAGACGACTGACGTCAATGGCACACAAGTCCGCCAGTTTCCAGAGAAGTCACGTTTACTTCCACATTCTCACCGTGTCTTTCTGGACACGGAGTTTGTAATGACCTTTTTTGAAGATCTTACTAACACGCATCCAAGCAGAGGAACAGGAAAAATAATACTTTATTTTTAGCAGATTAGTGGGCGTTTGTAGGCGTTATATTGTGAAAAGATCACCTGAATTTGCTTTAAAAGGCTTACGATCTTAAAATGTTTTTTACCAACACAGGCGTTTGCAAAACTGATTAGATAAAGCAAAATTTATGTCGCCAGTCTATATCAATAAGTAAGTTTTGCACGATCCTCGACTCCGCAACCGACGCGTATTTAAAGGTGGGTCCACACTTGTGACAGTTTGCCGAACATTATTCCGTGACCCTAACAGTAACACGTGTCAGTACCGTTAATGTGGACGTATTTTGTACGCGAACAATTTGTTACAAGTTGCAGTACGGCACAATCCATTCCGAACACTCAAAGAACTGTTTTGACACAGACCATGTATGACCAGTCTGCAGGACAATGTATGGAGTTACGATCTACTAACCGGGCCTAGTGTGGACGCTGGTCTGTGTACTGTCACGCATCGAAGTCACGTGTTACGGGCCGATCCATCTCGAGTCGGTTTTCTTCAAAGCATGTTCGCTATTTTCCCCGACCTGTGACGTGACCACGACACGTCCACATTTGCATTTATGACAAGTGTACAAGTACGCCAGATGACACAGACACAGCCATGGGCTAGGAATGGATCACGTCGTGACCTGTCCGGTGGTATGTCCCCCGCCCGCATCTCGCCGCCACCTCGGTAGTCCATCATTCACGGAATGGACGCATAACTATACACTTCCGCGATTGCAGATGCTTCTGCAGACGACATGTTGAGCTACTAGGTAGTCGGTAAATGACAACCAACGACCGACTCTTGTACCGATGTCATGCCACGCAGTCTGGTTCGCCAACGTGCGTCTACACTTGTGACATTTCATCGTACACGGTGTGTAACCGTGGCAGCACTATCACGGAGCGTCCACATTGAGCGTAACATGTTCTGTTACAATGTCACGTAGTCCGGTCCGTCGTATTGTCACAAGTGTGGACCCACCTTAAGGTAAACATGCACGTATTTGCAATTATTGACTACTTGCTTTGTATTACATAAAATACCATGACGTATGTAGGTTTGTTAATTACTCCAGAATTCAGTTGACGTCACAGTCATTATTAAATTAAACCGTTAAATAACACGAAAGCGAGCGCCATTTACGCGTCGTAGTTTTATCTTGACCTTTTCGATGAATGCATTTTACATGTCAACAACCTGGGCTTGGTTCGTTACGTATGAGGTTCAAAAATGAGGAGAATGTGTTAAATGGGATAATTTAAATTGCAACACGCCAATTGCAGATGGACCATGGTTGCTCTTCAGGCCCTAATTGAAAACAGGAGGATAAATCTCCGAGCCGGAATCGATTTAAAGATTGCGTAGTATTGATCGATTTATTTAAATGTATTACAATTCGCTCAAGGATTATTGAAGTGACAGCATTTTTGGGTTTTTCGTCGACGTAAGACGAGTTGAATGCCGCCTTTGTTTGTAAATATCTCGGTTGAGGTTTTATTTCTTTCGCAAATCCTGTAAGCATAACACTTAAGATTAAGTGCATCGTAGACAGCCCTAGGCGTCTAAATGAAATATAAGGCGCCAAGTATGAATAAATATTTAAACCGAAGACAATTAATGTCTGCGACGTTTATCCACGCATCGGCACCCTATTATAGGATAATCGGCAGCACGAGAGGCCCATTCGTACTTGTCTGGCAGTGGCCTTAACGCCGGACAAGGGGCTATTACAATAATACCGAGATTATCCGATGCGGGCTTGTTATTAATAAATAGTCAATACCTCCCTCCGTCCTCACAACGAACAGAGATCTTAAATCACAGCGTAATTACCACGCTACGATAGGCTTTCTTTGGCCGATTGAGAAATGAAAAGCGTGGATAGGTCCCTACACTATATTTAAATGTAAATTGTTGGTTTTTAACGTATTGATTTTGAATGATACTAAAGTATAATTTGAAGTGAAAATCAAATTGCTTTAGAAAGTGACTTCACATTTTATTGCATCCAAAATGCCATTTCACTGTAGGGACATTGGAAATACTGCAATATATTAATCTGTAGTTAAAAGTCTTCAAAAGCTCATGGCCAATAAACAGGGGACTTTAAAGTTCATCAACATCGCATATTAATAGTAACTTGATTAAAAATAACATCGGCTTTCCAATAACTTCACTTTTATTGTAATCTAGTATTATTGTGCATTTGTAAATCTCTATTAAGAATACGTACGAGTACAATACGATGTATTGTGATTCTCCGACGCGATATTTTACCCGTGACAGTTTGTTAAAGTGTACCTACCAAAAGGATGTATCTGAATCATCATCATCATCATCATTTCAGCCAAAAGACGTCCACTGCTGGACATAGGCCTCCCCCAATGATCGCCAATATGACCGGTTCTGCGCTGCTTGCCTCCAGCGGGTTCCCGCGACCTTGAGCAGGTCGCGGGAACCCGCTGGAGCTGAACAATATGTATCTGAATATGCGTGCTATATTAAGATAGGATATTGTGAGTTGAAAAGTCAGCTGGTATAGTCGTACAGAGTTGCAATGCTTAACAGGCTATTCATCGCTGAATGCAATGTCAGTGCGAGGACAGCCAATGGACACTTAGATCAAAGCTCCAGGCGGACGGGCCCTTGAACAAAAAAGCAAGTGCTTGAAAGAGATTGATGTAAACATTTGCATGTTATTGCACACTTTTGTGTAATTACATGTAGACTGACAGTAGTTACTACTACAGTAGGTATTAACCTCTCCAGCTCCTTACACAAGTACTCATTATACTAGAAGTATTTGAGAAAAAATAACTTGTAAGAACATCTTTAGACGCTTTAATTATGTGGGCAACTTAAGCATAGTTAAGTAACAATATACGCTACTACAAAATATGTACATTATCATTTATTAGTGTAGGTACCTATTATTTGACTGGTTTAATGAATTTGCTTAATCTTCCGAACTAAATTTTTGGAAAGAATTATTTAAAGCTTAAATTTATTCTCGCTCAGAATTTTATTAACATTCTTACAGGAGACGTGACACCATAGGGTTTTTGGCACGATGTCTTAATTTACTTTTCCCCTCACTAGCTCGTAAAGTGCTCGTTTATCCTTTAATACGAACGTGTAAAAACGCATATTATTCACTTGTGTGGCAAAGTAATGATCTTGGTTTTGGAATAACAAAACGTAAAATGCTCATGGAAATTGTTCCATATTAATGATAATTAAATAATTTGTTTGAGAATTTAGTGTAAAATACAAACCTTTATATAATATGATGATTTTAACATATAAATCCTAAAATTCCATAAGTAACAATTGTTTTAGTGAATGATGATAAGATGACTAGATGCAATCACAAAACGCAGAAAATGTCAACGTCAACATTGTCAAAGAATATTATAGGTTATAATCTTTATTTACCGACTCGAACACGCATAAAAATAGTAAACTAAACAACTTTCAGGGTGTTCTGTTATAATTTTGTAAAAATAATGAATGAGAATGATTTAATAATGCATTGGCGTTGGTGTGCAACTACAGGAATGTGTTAAAATCGTGCTGCGTTTACTTTTTCGTGGTAAGTTTACTGCGACAAAATCTTGCATTAAATACATAATGCATTTGGAAAATTATTATCACTAACGATGATCTATGATAATAATGATTGTAATGTGAACAAATAATTACCTTTTTTGAGTTTCCTCGCTATAGTGAGGGGAAAAGTTTTGTGTTACACACGGGTGCAAATGTATTTTACTTCTCGTATGTTAAAACACTCGCTGCTCAGGATTCTATTTTAGAACCACTCGCTTCGCTCGTGGTTCAACTGTAGAATCCTTTCGCTTGCTCGTGTTTCAATTTCATACTCGCGGGTAAAATACAACTTTGCACCCTTGTATAACAAATAACTATCTCTTATAAATCCACCCTTAAATATAATATATTTTAAATTCCCGATTGGTCACACCCGTCCATCGCATGCAGGCTGCGGCAGGGTTGCCACGGCCATCGTTAATGCCGACGTAATAGACTAATTCATAAAACGTACCGTCTTGTAAGGTATAGTCTATTTCAAATACGAAGGCCCGATGCCACTCGAAACTTTTGTCATTTAATTGGTACACTACAAATTGGCACGTGTCGTACACCGATGTATTCAAAAAATATCATGCCACAAAAGGGTCTGGCCAGGTATCTTTTGTTATCATTGATTCTATTGTTGACGCCTAATGACTTTGTCAAGTGGAATCGGGGCTTCGTATTTGAAATGGACTTTACCTTGTAAGGTTTAATTTGATGATGTAGCTAATGAAATAAATGAATATAAATAATTATGTTGTAATAGAGCAGCTCATCACGCTGAATTAAAAATCAAGATTTAAAAATAGGGCACTGTAAACCTCAAGAATCGAATCTCTAATAAATATAAGCTAGATAAGTAGGTAGGTATATTAGATTGTTATAATTTGCAGTAAATGTGTTGATAAAGGACAAAATTTGATAAATTAAGTGTGGGTTCCGATTTTTTTTACGAATGAAACATGAACTAAACAGTTGTAAACAAGCTAATCACAACTGAAGGGAAACTGTAGCAGCCCTATCTGGCGCAGACGCACTTGACAGCATCATCCAACTTCATCGGGCCGGCTGACTGAATGCTGCTTACGTCTGACCTCAGAAGGAATGCGTTTTATATTAGACCATTATACATATTACAGTCCAGTAGACCTAAAACTCTGAAATAATTAATTTCGAGCATTTGTTATCAGGGCTTGTTCATTAATCACGTCATACTATTTTGGCCTATTTTAGACCCCTCCCATCTCCCATGGTGATAGTTGGTAATATTTTCAGGACCCCTCCCCCCTAGCCAAAACGACGTGTATTAAATTTACGTACTTTATTAATCACACATGATGGAGATTTTTTTTTGCCAACTGCGGGGTAAATGTCCGTTAAAACTCAGTTCAAGGTAGATGATTTTATAATGCTGTTCAGCAGAGAATAACAAAAAAAAATACACGTGATTTGTCCGATGACCCCCCCTCGCCTATGGTGAAAATTGGTAATTTTTTCTTTAACCCCCCCCTCCCCCCTGTACAGTATGACGTGATTAATGGACAAGCCCTCTCGGTATGACAAATTTACGCTCGAAATTTACGCTCTTCAAAGTTTGGGGTTTAACCTGGGTTCTCTTTATTATAGCATAGTTAGCCCAATGCTTTTTGTCGAATATCACCTCCCAACCAACATATCGCAGAATTTAATTTCGCTGAAGTGTGACATCTCGCAGACATCTTTCAAACCAAACCTAATCTAGTTAGCAAATCAAAATTGGATCAAATTATTAATTTGGTAAAATATCGTTACTCCAAGTAAATCATCTGCGAAAAGTTGTTTGACAAGCGATATTCGCTATTCAAAACGAAATTCTGCAATTGCATTCTGTAAGATACCATAGGGGCTGTAGTGGCAATTATAGTAAAATATGAAAAATAGACAAGTACCTACCAGGTACCTACACCTACAGATGAAAAAAATCATTTGGTAAATCATTGGCACAAATTAAAAAAAACTCGTAACAATCACGAGATTCTTAATAAGTTTTCCATGACGATTTAGACCTAGTTATTAACATGGCGCAAAGAGAAGCGTAGGAAACTAACGCAAGCATTACATTACCAACTATTTATATCAAACAGGTTCCGCACACTCGACTCCTGATTTGATGCAATGAACGCAATTAAAGTTTGTTAGAAGTCATTCCCAACACCCCTTCCAATGCTTGGACGCAAGGAAACGTTAGCGAACGTCCGTATAAAGTACCTAGCTTTTGCGTAAGACGTAGTTGATAACCGATTTGGACGGCTTCACTTGCGCTCTTCAAGTAGCTCCCGGGGAATAAATAAGAAAACATCATAGAAATGCATTAGTTATTGTGGGATAAAATACCCGAACTGATTTTACTGTCGCCATGCCCAGCTTCATCTTCAAGCTTTCCCAGCTGATTATTAAATTTGTTAGAGAAAATATATTTAACCCGTCTGTGGTTGCTAAGGATCAGTACAATGGATTTTTAATTCAAATTATGAATTGATTTGAGTTCAAAATCTATTGTACGGATCCTTATCAAACACAGATGAAGGGTATTAACCCTTCACCTGTGTTTGATAAGGATCCGCGTAAATTCGCGTAAAAATCAGGTAATGAAGTAGGTACATATTTTCTCAGTCAGTGATGGAACATTCATTAGCTCCTATGTCATTACCTTCATTCTCCCGCCATCCATCCATTCTACCGCGAAAATTTCGAGGATTTTTCTATGGGACTCCAACGAAGGCGTCATTACAGTGAGAGAGACAAATCCTCGAAATTTGCGGATTTCGAAGTTCGCGGTAGGGCCGCTGTATCGACCGCGTGATTTACTTTTTATCCATCTCGCTTGCACCCTTGAGATGGACAAAATATAAATTAAATTTTTAAACTTGCAATGAAATGTTTATATTTCCTACCTCAAATCAATCAAGGAAGTACGTAGTTTCGGGTTCTACGAGCGATTTAAAGGAATTTCATGCAAAATGTCAGGTCCTAGCCTGCAAAGCACCATTTTTTTGTTTTTAAACCTCAAAGTATGACAGACTTGAATACATGAAACTGATTAATAGTAACATTTCTTTTTCCATTTCAAGTTTGAGAAAAGCACTACTACATATTCTACACAAGTATATCTATTCGGCCTGCAAGACCTTACTTCCCGGCTTTTGCAGTACTTAACGTACTATTGCGACTATACTAAATTTAGTAATGGGACCCAATAGGCACTTATCGACAACGAGTGTCCCCACGCCATAGTTAGGCCGTGTTCACATGTCGCCTACTACACACCACCTGCCAATTATTTACGTTGTACTCGTATTAATGTGACTTGCAAAGCGATTACGTGGAGTACACCAGTATATCCTGTCTCCTGGGGTAAGTGCAAGCTATGCAATCGGAGTTCAGACTACGGTGGTTTCGTACGTATGTAATTCAGCAAGTGTGATGCGCCCTGGGCCTAACCATAAGTACTTTCGCTCACCACCGTAATCAACGCGCACGTGTGAACTAGCATTAGTAACTAGTAACTTCTAAATTAATATTAAACGATGTTAACACAGGAAGTAATTGGTTAGAATAGTGTTGTTTAATTAGCTTTTATTAACGGATTGTCTTTTACTTATAGGAAATATTTTTAAGTAAACAAAATCGTAACCCATTTAAGGATATATCAAACAGAAGGAGAAAAGTAAATCTCATATCTAAATAAAAATTATTAACCGCTTGTCAGACTGGCCACAACATGTTCTACAGTAAATATAGTTATTATATTTTATTTCGTAGATTCTCAAAAAAACGTCTCTACTATGTAAATTTTCAATTTAACACATAATAACTGTCACAGGGAAGAAAATTCAAATAAATAAGTAAATCAGTAGGTTAGACTTTTGATCTTACTGAGTCGTCGAAATATGTAAAAAGGCTTTCTCGAGATCATTGTTAATGACAGACATCCAGGTCTGGCTATCTTTTTTGGATCGGTATTGATATTAGCACTTGTCTAGTCATATGAGCTTCAGGCCTTATTAAATAGCCATTTAGTAATAACAAGCATGTATTAATTTATGCACAAAATTGCATTGATATTAACTGAACAGATTGTACGGCAGGTATGGAAAGCTGTGACACGATGAACATATACAATCGGGAGCAATAATATATGATAGTTGAATATTTCATATTATTTTGTTCATTTTCCGTTATTTGATAAGCTTAACCTTTAATTGGCAGTGTACCTTAAAAGATGCATACTTTTTGTATTTTTTTAAGACAGATATTTTTGCTCTACACAGCGGCGAGGAGGCTAGAATGCACGATTTTTTAAAATTCTGCCAAGTTTAGAGCTAAAATTTTGCCATAGATTCGAAATCATGAAAATGGAAAAAAAAAGAAATGTTCACTTAGTAACTATAGACATAGACACTATCCGAAACGTGCTGGAACTATACCGCTGTGACGCATGCAAATAATTATCATTTCCTTGTAGGTATTTAACGAAACATCAAAATTAAAACCGCTGTCTTAACGGTACAGCGATCGTATCTGCTTGTACCGAGAGGTCTTTAGGGGTTAAATTGCAAACGAGATGGTAATTAGCGAGACCAGCGCTAAAAGTGCGCGGTAAATGCTACCGCATGACCCGTATGGAAATGACACTGCCAGCCTTATTGAAAAAACTAGACATCTCAGAATTTGCAAAAAAAGTACAAACGTATTGGAAGATATGGCAGAAACTTATAATTGGACAAATTATATAAAGGACATCAAGATAATACCCTAAGTCGCCCGGTGTTAGATTTCCACTTCCATCAGTAAGTATTCTTTCTATTCATTTCCTTGCATCTATGGAGATTCTTCGAGTTATGAAAGATATTTGATTGAAATTTAGTAAATATTGCTTATGTATTTATGTTTTAATTATATTAGGGAAATAGTATTCGTTTTTTTGGTTATCATTGATACTTATTTTAAAATTTGACCTGGCAACACCATATGGAAATCAGGGACAAATTACGTCTCCACTCTTACTTTCCTTTGTGACGTTACGTAATATAGTAATTTAAGGTTTCTTAATCCGATTATTGACCCACATGAAGTGTGAGCAGCCTTAATATTTTATTGTTAATTGACTAAGCTGTAAAATTATCGATGGCTGCAATAAATTTTATTATTAATGTAAATTTCATATTGCCAATGCATTTTCGACTTTATTCTGTAGATATCAACGGGAAATAATATTTTGCCACCAGGATTAAAGACCTCCATGTGGTAGGTTTTTTTTGTCCTAATTTTCGTCGCTGTCCTTTCTCAGGTCATTCCACTGTGTCCGAGCACTTATCAAATAACGAGAGCTGACGTAAGCACGACATGGTTCAGTGTTCTTGTTTTTTGGGCGTATGCAAAATGTATAGGTAGGCATGTAACTTACACATTTTTCTGTACCTATGTAGTGTAATATTCGTTTCATGCAATTATTTTTTTAAATATTAAAGAAATTGTATTTATAAACAAACTACAAGTAGGTACATACAAAATTAAATTTAATAAGTATAACTAAACTAAAACTAGATAAAATCTAAAATAAAACTAAATAAAATCTAAAATAAATCTAAAACTGGCCCCTGCGGCATGGTACCCAGGACGCTGGCAGCATTTCCTCGCTGGATTGCCAAGCTAATGCGTTGAGCGAGGTAACTGCCAGCTCTTGAGTCTCCCGTGGCGTCTCTGAGTCTCTTCGATAGGTCTTTGAAGAGACTCAGAGCGCTAGGACCCCACGGACCAAAGGCAAAGGTCTCGACGCCGAAAAGGAACGAAATTATATTCGGCGCCGAGACCACCGTATTTTCCCACCTTGGATTTTTCGAATTGCAGTTAATTGGTTTCAAGCGTAAAGATTATTATTTTAGAACTTATTATTTTAAGCTTCTTATTATCTTGTTTATTGACATGTTTGGGTGTTGCTGTTTTTTCTCACGGCACTGCAATGGAAATCAATAAATCCAGGAAACCAGCAAAGCCTATTCCATTGATATTAAGATGCCATTCTGCAATCGTATACGATAAGCGATAAGTCACTTGACCAATGACCATAGTAATGTATGGAAATAGTCACGTGACTTTTCGTTCCAATCTTTCATCCTCATATTTATTACTTATCGCTTATCGTATACGATTGTAGAATGACATATACGTATTGGCTAGGCTTGCAGTACGGGTGCTGCTCTTTTTCGAAAACATCGGCCCATAGTCCCCAGGTAAGGCGGCGGTGTCCGAGACATAGAGCCCCATCAACTCAGCCGTTTTCGGCAATCTGGGTCGCGTTTTATATAGGTAGTTACAATTTACAATTTTGCTTTTTGCCTCTCTTTTTAGCCAAACTAGAGAGGCAAATAGCGAAATTGTAAAATATAAGTTTATATAACACGACCCAGTAGGGCCAGTAGGCCTCCCGTAAAATTCGAGATTTCAAGCCTCTGTGTGTGTCACATTAATTATGCCTTCATGGAAGTGGCAGAGAGAAATAACCGACATTTACGAATTTCTAAGTTGGTATAAGGTCGTCAGGTGGCAGTAGCTATCAGCTCAATTTGCACAATTTATAATAATAAAGGAAAAATTAAATGAATATTAAATAAAAATTTAATACAACATACCATGTTTGAGGAGTGTCTTTTTACTCCACTTTGTCCACAAAGATTATTTTTTCAATGTTTTCATAAGAGAAATGATAATTATTGACAAAATGGAAATAAGCCTTTTGAAAAAACTCTCCTCGTTTGTTGTATATCATTTCAATTTAATATACATTTTATAAAAAGCCTAACTTACGAAGAATATAAAATGAAGTTCAAATTTAAATTCATTTGTATATTAATACAATTTAGATAGGGTAAGTTTCCAGTGTCATCAATGATGAAGATGCATTAAGACTGTTAAGAGAAGAAGTCGAGTCATTACTCACATCGATACAAAACTATCAGATGACAAATCAGCATAATTCTAATGGCCAGTTTAATACCATCGTTAAGAATCCCGTATCTAGAGCCGATAATCATATGCGTGCTATGCCAAGGCACTTATGCAATATTGCAATCTCATAGCGAGCCAGAACTGCTAGAGCACCAGATGGGAGTCCTGATAGTAGTAATCTAATAAGAAAGATCTGTGTCCGACGTCGGCCGGGATATAACTCATATCCCGAGCCAGAGGTTAATTAAAAATAGCAACTTCAATCTTATGTGTCAGAGATGGAATTAGATTAAGAAGCATCCCATTTGTAAAGTATAGAAACGGGGAAATTGCAAATAAGTCCCGCCAGCTAGAGTTATTATTGTGAATTCCAAACGTAGTTCATCATGTAACCTTTAACTTACTTATCAACTAGATTACCTATCAGAATTGAAATATAGCTTTCAGCGAATCGTGATTTACTTTAACGTAATAGTGGTTGCAATGTGCGTTGCGTTGTTTATAAAATATTCCTTACAAAATACCTTGCTGAAGTATTCCAGCAAATATAGAATTTCAATACCTACTCCTTCGTGTTTTTACTGGCATTCGTATCAAAAATTCCACAAAATATGACAGCTCAATTATCTAAACATGACTTGGTCGGAAAGTACCTATGACGATAGGTACATGCCTTGTGCCAAAAAATACAACTATGGGTCATTCATGAATCTTCATTTGAATAATAATTGCCTGAGTTCTAAGAACAAGACTCAATGTCTCAAGCTATGTGAGAACCCTTTAGCGGATCGTGCTTTGTAGCAATATGCAAGTTGGCAACATGCAAGTGTTGCAACCTTCGAAGCTCCTGCGTTTCTTCACCGCGTTATTAAATTTATGCGATCGATAAATCAGCGGGCACGAATCCGCTCCATCGACCCGTTTAGACTTTGTCTCGTCAAACACTGGCATTGTGTTAACTTGTGCAATTGATTCGTTGTGATTAATGGACTTCGAAATACGTTACCCTAATGATATACACTTCATCATTTTTGTGGCGTCCCCGCCTTGTCTTCGTTCGAAGTCCAGAATTAGAAACGAGTGACCTATCCCACAAAACTTTACAAGAGTACTATTCTACAAAAAGATATTATTTCCCATACAAAAAGTTGTCAATTTTGTAGAATTATACGCTTGTTACGTTTTATGGTATTGGCTCCTGGTAAGAGCATTATTAGTATGACTTAACCGGGATATTTACCATACAAATTCGAATTAAACAACTTTATTTCTCCGTGAAGATGGAATTTGCAACAATGCCGACATATCTAACTAATTAGTATGATTTATAAAATATTTTAAAAATAAAAATAAAACCGCCTTCAAAAATTCGTCCGAACTAAGAAGTTAAAAATAATTTTGGTTCCTACTACTTAGGATTTCCTACCCAAACCTTTAAACCTTTTACCCTATTCGATGAAATAAAACATTATGGCTAGGTACCCTACAGATTTCTTAGAAGTCGGTGCCAAGCCGAATACGTTCATAGGTATATATTAGATAGAGCTTTGTTACTGTCACTCCGATTACGCTTTTATCAACAGAATAGTCTGCCTCAGTCATTTTCATAAAACCATAACCGGAGTGACAATAAGTTACAAAGCTCTATCAAATACATATAAGTACTCGCGAAGTGAACATATTTGGCTTGGCACCGACTTCTAAGAAATCTGTAGGGTACCTAGCCATAATGTTTTATTTCAATGAATAGGGTAAAAGGTTTAAAGGTTTGGGTAGGAAATCCTAAGTAGTAGGAACCAAAATTATTTTTAACTTTTTAGTTCGGACGAATTTTTGAAGGCGGTTTTATTTTTATTTTTAAAATATTTTATTTTTTGCTTTTTAGTAGTGTAAATATAAAATCGTTATTCAGTATGCTCTAAATACTTATAATTAGAATGTACTGCACTGTAGTAGGCCATAAAACCTGAACTGGCGAACTTATATGAATACAATAACAATTTCAAAGGTAACAGGCTTAGCATGCCAATATTATTTAAAGAATCACTAACCGCTAACCGACATGTCATAACTACTAAGAAAACACTTGAATAGATCTCGAAAATGTATGACATTTGTTATATACAAAGAATGATCCTCCAACCCCTAATCGTTAAGGAGTTATTCCTTTCATCATCAGCTCACCAACATGAGACTATGACCACCTAAAGGCAAATACTCGAATAGCCTCCAAAATATATGAAATATGTTATATTTAAAGAATTATCCCCCAACTCCTAATCTCCAAGGAGTTGTACCTTACATCATCAGCTCACCAACATAAAAGGATGACCACCTTAAGGCAAATACTCAAATAGCTTCCAAAATACACGAAATATGTTATACTTAAAGAATTATCCCCCAACTCCTAATTGCTAAAGAGTTGTACCTTCCATCATCAGATCACCAACTTAAGATGTTCATGACTAGATGCAAATACTTGATTAGTCTTCGAAAATAAATGATAAATGTCATGTGTGCCTACAACATTTGAAGAGTTCCCTCGATTTCTCCAGGATCCCATCATTAGATCTGGACTCGGTGACAATGGGACTAACTAGAAGGTATACCCTTCCAAACAAAAAAAGAATATTTCAAATCGGTCCACGCATCTTCGAGTAATCGGGGAACATACATAAAAAAAAAAAGATTTCGACGAATTGTAAACCTCCTCCTTTTTGAAGTCGGTTAAAAACGGGATATTTTATACATTATTAATAATGTAAATGACCATGTTAGGCTTAAATACTTAACTAAGAGAATTTGTTTGTTAGCTGATACATTAATATTACATATTGTACAGAACAGGCCTTGACTCATCTCAAGTAGGTAAGAGGTATCACTTCTGATGTGAAGGTTTCATGCGAAATTGATTTGACAAGAAACCTTGTATGTATCTATCGCGCTATTCGTATCGAGGGGATTCTCACGACCCCATTTGTGTGAGACCTCCAGAATTAAATGTAAATAAAATAGGTTAACACCGTAAATATTTATTTCATTCTGTTAATATACATATATAGTATTTGTTGTAAAAGCGGCAACACAAATACTGACATCATTTTGTGAAAATATCGACTGTAGTTATCAAGATTCAAGAGATGCTAGTAACAGACTCACCGATGAAGGGACGGACGGGCAGTAAAATCTTAAATAGGGTCCCGTTTTTACCCTAAAAATGGAATTGAATGCTTGTTAAATCTACCTACTAAGATATTTAACCGACTTCAAAACAAGGAGGAGGTTCTCAATTCGACTGATTTTTTTTGTTGTATTTATGATACCCGACATTTCAGAGAATCGTGAACCGATTTTAATTTTTTTTTGTGATCGAACGTGTATAATCCCGAGTTGGCACCAAGTTGCGATCTGACGATGGGATCTTGGAGAAATCGAGGAATCTCTTCAAATGTTATAGGTACAAGTACATGTATGGCGCTTTTAGTAATTTTCATTCATTTACAAGAATTTGCATTCAGAAAGTAGGATTTGAGGAAACCAATGATGGAAACAAATCGGGGATCTTGGAGAAATAGGTTGAAGTCGGTTTTTTAAATTTTTCATTTGGTGATTATTATCTATCTACTAAGCGGCATTTCATGAGCCTCATAGACATTCCAACCGAGTGGATAATATTATTTGCATTCTTGGTTTCAAAAACCCGTTCATAAAAAGTCGAAACCCATATTGAGCAAGTGTAACATTTATGAAATTCTATTAATTGACAGCAGCGGTAATGACCACTGACGGCCATCCATCACTGAACGCTTTCTGTGACGAGGCTGTGACAGCCTGCGATGCCTGCAAACGCACCTTGAAGTTGCATTAGCTACTGATTACAGATAATTACGAATACATATTATGGTAATCATACTACCACTGGTACATACACTGCAATGATTATGGTAAAGCACTGTATGAGCCGTTATAAGTTCCGTTTCTAACGTTTATTTTATAATTCACAAATATACAATCACGGGGATACCTAGCTTACACAGCCCTAAACGACGCGAAACTTGTAAGTATTAACACAAACATACCTTACCAACATCACCCAAGATTTGAACTTGAGACCTCCAGCTTCGTAGGCAGGGTCACTATATAGGTACCAACTAGGCTACAGAAGCAGTTACGAGTACCTAAG
The DNA here is from genome assembly GCA_025490895.1 of Thaumatotibia leucotreta. Taxonomy (NCBI): domain Eukaryota; kingdom Metazoa; phylum Arthropoda; class Insecta; order Lepidoptera; family Tortricidae; genus Thaumatotibia; species Thaumatotibia leucotreta. Next base: position 43,911 of record JALPQI010004954.1, on the reverse strand, counting down.
AATACGTAATGGGGCCAATTTGAAGCAAATTGTCGATACAAGTATTACGGGTACTTTAGTAACATGTGACGGCTTCCAGTTCAACTGCTAAATATTGAGAAACGAACGTCTATTCTTAAGACCACAATACATTTTGTTGAGTAGCAATTTTCACTAATACACTTTAATGAACAACCTAATAGTAGTAGGTAGAAAACACCTCAACTATGAGTACAATTATTTATGTATGTTATGCTTATACATATATCACATATATGTATGTATACCTAGATTACCTAGTGTATCTGTATACCTCCCCAAACATAAAACGTCATTCCAACCAAGCCCTGTGACTGTCACGTACTATATTATCGCAGATAAGATGTAGATGCATAGCTACGAGTATGGATGTACGTATATGTATATAGCTAATATATATCCACGTGGAACCATTCATCATTTTAATAAGTAGCAGTAAGACGCAATTCATATTGAGTGGGTGAACATTCTGTTTGTTGATGGGTAGACGTGTGTAAAAGAAAGTGAAAATCATTCATTTTGCCTCAGGCAAATTCGATTAGTTTTAATTACCTCTTGAATTTAGCTACATGGCGAAGTTCACCACAATTTGTAAGCAGTATGAATATAGTGAAAATATCAATATTTAGTCATTATATTAGGTTCTTTAATTGATGTAACCACCTACATAATAGATCGGTAAAGCAAAATGAAAACATGTGATAAAATCTGAGGTGCTTCTAATTAAATCGTTTCAACAGGAATAGATAACTATACCATCAGTTTACGCTTATGTATTTTTTGCCATTTTTAATCAAAATTTATTTTTATTTTTAAAAGGGTGGGATTTTTTTGTTTCGATCTGAGGCATGTGACCATGGCGAAAGGTGCAGGTTCGTTCTCTACCCGACACGTGCTCCAAATCATTTTGAAGTCAGTAGAACAAAGTTGAAACACATTCTGACCTTGTGCTTTAAAAAGTAGGCATAATTAGCAGCAAATTCCGTGTACCTGTCAATGATTGACGTGTATTCTTTTCAAACTAGCCAAAGGTCAACATTATGCCTAATCAACGATATTAAGAAAATATAACAAAGACATGTGAACATCGCTCAGTCGCTTGTTTATGTCAATCACAGCCAACTATTGTGATGCAAAACTGCAAAACCGTTAGCTGAATGTGTAAAAGATTCTTTCAATGTCAGTATAATCAAATCTCGGAAGCTTTTAATCGTTAGTAAACAGTGACTAGACAAAAGTAACACTACTTAAATGGTTGAAGACGACTCGATCAGCATGGGATCCTTCGTCATTGTTGTCGTGCTAAAAAATTTATTATTCCTGCATAATTAGGTAATTACGGTTTAATAATTTATGTATCGATATTTTCTACAAATCCTTAAAAAAACACTGGTCTTTCATCAATGGCACGCTTATATGAGCGCGAGAGTTTATTTAATATACTTTTTTGATATGAATGTTATTAGTTTCAATTTCGTTCAGTCAAGTCTATCGTTTAACTACAAACGAGCTGTAACCGTACCTACCATGAATAAGTTGAAAAGTGAAGGATACGTTAGGTTTTACTACATACGCCAATATGCCAATGAGAGCGCCAGAAGGCATTACATATCGAGTAAAACCTAACGTATTATTTAATTACTTCCAAACTCATGGTACGTATGCTTTTTTTGATAAAAGTGGTTGTACTCCACTTGATTGTAAGTGAAAAGTGGAGCCCAAATCGCGGTGGCAACGAGCAGGCAGCAATGTACTGATTTACGTATCGAGAAACATACCTATAACGTTAACGATAATTGCAAAGTCATTATACGGCCACTGATCTAAAAAGTGTCTTAGGATGCGGTAACACGCATCCTAAGACACTCTAATTTGATATTCACAAGTCCTTTACGGTGAAGGAAAACATCGTGAGGAAACCTGCATACACCTGCGAATAAATTCAAGGGTTTATGTGAAGTCCCCAACAAGTACACTGGGCCAGCGTTGAGACTACGCAAAATAGGCACGTTTGATGTCGAGTTGCGGAAAAAATGGCCAGAATACAAATACAGAATACAAGTATTTATTTTAATTTTCGGAGGTGAAAGACCGTATTGCGTGCTGCGCTTGCGTGCATGATTGGTACAAGATTCGATTCCGGCATCGACCGACAGGCCCATCAATTTCTGGACACATTCGGAGTTCGCGGAACTTTCGCCAGAAGCACGAACTGCACTGATATGTATCATCTACAGGCTCATTAATAAAATGTATGTTTTCTTGTTGCATTCATATTGATAAAGTTAATGTAAAATGTATTTAACTAGGAAAACTACGAACAAAAATAATCGTTCATGACCATGTCATAATAAGACTTGCTTTCCTTTTCACATTTTAATGAGCATAATATAATTTAATTTGATTCTCATATTGTATCAATAATTGTATGCAATTCAAGTTTAATCCTATAAATTTCATATACATCTTAATAAAATTACCCTTTTTGCTATGACGTAAATGTAATTAAAAATAGAAAATACTTTTATGATCACACATATATTTTCGAACCACCGATATGATACTCCATATACATACATAAGAGTATATTACACTGGCCACCGACAACTACGCAGGCAACGCCAAAGCTTAAACAATTGATTCCAGATAAGATAGCTCCGACAGCAACCTGGAAGCAGTAGTCTGAAATATAAAGCATATTTATACACCTATTATAATAAATCGAGTGAACAAAAATAACTTGTACACTGACAGTTAAGGCGAATATTCTGTTCGATTCGTCTCGGCCGGCGTCCCGCTGCGCGCATCTCCTATATCGCTCTTATAGCGCTATTACTGTCTCCCGGCCGCTACCGCAGATCAAACTCGTGCACAACCTGCCACATCCATGATTCTAGTACTGCTTCATAACGGTCGTTTAATTTATTTTATTCCCCTTAAATTCGGTGGGACTGGGTATATCTATAAATCTTGAGAGCGTGCGCCAAGGAACGGGACTTTGATTGTACTGTAAGTCCGCTTCCTTGTCATATGAATACTGTTGTTTTCGTAGAACTACTTAATTGTAATAAAGTCTATTCAAATAACACTTACAATTGAAAATTGTTTGATATAAACTTATTATAATCGATTCAATAGCCGCCACTGATGTATTGAATCTCAATTTTATGTGCCTCTATAGACATTAGACTTTTTTTAACCGACTTCTAAAAGAGGAGGATGCTATCAATTCGTTGGTTAAATACTTGTTATCATAGAAGTTCAGGGTTCAAGTTTGTAGGGACTGTCATATTCCAACTGCGATTTTGAAATTACTGTCGACTTCAACAATGCACTACTAATGCTTTCGTGAAGATTCACATCACTACAAGAATATTATTTTTTTCAGATACAACGTACTATTACAGCTCAATAAATATTCTAAAAATGAAGTCGTAAGTACCTAGATAAAATATGATCCCCAGCTCATCAAACGTAATGGTGCCCAGTAGACTGGTAGCGTTAACGTTTTGAATGGCCAAGATAAGATGGATATAAGATATTTAAATATCGATTCGTGTATAAAACTTAAAAACCTCCCTTAAGGGGAAAAGACATCGATTATGAATTTTAGTTAAATGGTCAAATTGGCTAGATATCTCCAATGTCCTCTTTCCGCCTTTTCGGGGTTATTTTGGTACTAAATTTAAGCCATATAGCTCTTAATGCTAGCCTGTCAGTCACAAGCTTATACTTACTTGTCTTTACGAGTATGAATCGTTTAACCTGGAAACATGGAAAAATACTTTCTTTAAAATGCCTAGTGTGACCATTTATGAGCTTGGTAATTTATAACATGAATTCTGTTAACGCACCCTTAAAAGCCGAAATCAGAATTTTGACCTGAAAATGTAATATTCAATTTGGTTTCGTGCGTGCCTATAATAAGGCCTGAGAATGACAGAAATGCAACAAAACACAACGAAACAAAAATTGGCAGAGCACAGTTGGCATCAGGTAGTTCACAAATATCTGGCCTCTATTTTCATGGTGTTAGAGTACGTGTTCAGAAATATTTGAAAATATCTGTCGGCAACCTTTACTAATTAAGTCGGTCTTACGTGCCAGCTGACGGCTTTATTTTGTTAACCCGAACTACTCGCAGCCATTCGAGTACTTTTGAACTTTATATTGATTTAAACTTTCACGATTAGCTGGTTCCCTCACTATACTGTTTTGCATGAAATTATGGCTATGTAACTACTATAGGTATAATATATATATAGTGTCACATGATCTTACTTTATCTAACAATCCATCTTGTGTTAATGAGATATGCAATAAATATTTGACTTTGATTATCACTCATATTTTAAAGACAAACGGGTCTTAATCGCGTAAACTGTTTAATTCTATCCTGATGTTTCGGGCATGACGTTACACTCGTGGTCGCAGGCAGACTGAACGTTTGAAATTTTGAATATTTGCACTGAATTTTACGATATAGGCATTAATTGTATCTACTTACAGCACTATTTGTGAGTGTCTCTTTGTTTGAAGACTTTATCTAAGGTGAAGCATTCGTTTAGGGCGAGAACTTATATTATGTGTTATAATTTCTATATCTAGATTCCAGATTCAATGGTTTATTCACGGTAAACACATAATTATCTATACATATAATTTATGAAACAAGATTTGAAAAAAAAAGTGTCGTGTTTACCACCACATACTTAGTCCCACCTCAGCATACCTATCTTTAACTTATTTTTGTAGATGTATTTTTAATACGTTTTTTTTTAGTTATTCGTTATTTCTATACAATTAACTCTCAGCTTGATTTAACTGTTGCTCCTATACGCATCATAGTTCAAGATACCCATAAACATAAATGTAACAATATAAACGGTCCCAGACGAACCCTGCACATAAGTCAATTTACAAATATGCTATGCATGTATTGAGCCAAAAACCAAACCTATAAATTATAATTATAACACTTCACTTACTTTGATTGATTAACACAACACATTTATTTTGGAATAATTTGTTCGGAACTTCGGAAATTGAAAACCCGTTAACATAAATGGTGCTTTCGGGTAAAAGGCGCGAAATTTATAATTTTTACCGTAAGCAGTGCATCGATCACGATTTTGGGGTTACGTATAAAAGAGTGTGTAAAAACCCTTTTAAGTTTAACACCTTAGTAGAACTAGAAACTTTAGCCGTACCATGAGCTGCCACTACTTTACCTATTAACACGCGTTTATATTTTTTTTATGTGACGAAGGTAGACAACTGAGCTCTCAGCACACCTGATGGAAAGCGGGAACTGAGACTCATGGACATAGTGACCAAAAAAATCGCCTATACGCTCCATCCCTGAGGACTTAGATGGATTGCCTCTATGCCAGTTAATACAACGGCTATCTTACCCCCAAACCGGAACACAGTACTAACTATTTAGCGGCAGGTCAACGGGTAAGACGGTGGTAGCTATCCGGGCGGACCCTGTACGAGTTCCTACCATCAGCAAAACCAATGCTTTCTATCCGGCTCGCTCGCACCAAACCGAGAGTACGAGAGGGATGGATTGAAAGTAAATGCGCGTTAATAATGGTAGGGCTACTGTAGATTGCCTCCATAAGTACCATACCATGAGTCGAAAAGTAAAAGATACGTTAGGTTTTACTCGATACGTAATTTATTCTATCGCGCTGGCACTGGCATATTGGAGCGAGCGCGATGGCCTGCTTTACGTATCGAGTAAAACCTAACGTTACCGATACTTGCAAAGTCATGGTACGGCTACTGTAGCTGTAGGCTCTGTAGGCTTATGACGGTACTGCGTCTAATCGTTTGTCGGCGTTGCCGTCACGTTCTAACAAGGGTGCAAGTGCGAAAGCACCGCGTAGCACGATAAATAGATAAAACAGGACCATCATAAGCCACCTGCACACTTGCGATTTACGAGAGAGTTTTGTATGGAGGCGAAACCGCCGCGAGTTCGCCGCATGCAATTTTTGTATAGAAATCGCTTTCAAATCGCCCAAGTGAATCGCTAGTGTGAACAGGCTCTAAGGTTTGCATTAGCGTTTAACTTGATACCGTAAAGCTGTCTATCATGCTCGCATTGATGTATTTGAGCGAGCGCGAGCGTTAGCCTATTGGTAGTTATCGAGCAAACGCTAACGTAAACGTTACTTGCAAACTCATGGTTCGGCTACTGGTGTAATGCGTTAAATATACGGTATACATAGTAATGCCTACAGGAAACGAAAGATATAATTACTTAGCGAAAGATATCTTTCATCTAGCAGAGAGAGAATATGCCTAGTAAAGCATCTACATATTTTATCATGAACAAAATCTGTTTTTTTTTTTCTTTATAAAAGTCCTAATGTCATAAATTCAAAGTTATAAATATATTCTCATTATTTTCTTATTATAAAGTCAGCTGTGTGTGCTTAGAAGTCCTACGGAACTATGTCTTCTCATTCCGGCTTGCTCATACTGGGAACTTAACCGTTAATTCGGTTCGGGTACATACACCTGATGACGCCGAGCGGCGTGGATTTTCAACCGTCCATAATGATTGGCTTGTTTTGTTATAAAAGCACTTTGTACGCAGACAATGTTTGTAAACACGTCTAAAAAGTATTCATTTTAGTCAGGTCTTCCAAATTTCTTGGACTCGTTTTCCTCAGAATCTAATTTGTATTTAATTACACCTCATAAATACTTGAACATTTTATACTGGTATTCTTTTTAGATAGTAACAAAATCTACTTTGAATCATGCATCTTAAGGTGCATTCAGACCAAACGAGCATTCGCTATTCTAACCCCCTACTCTATGAAATTCGATCGTTACACAAAACGTGATTCGTTGATTTCGTAAAGTGGGGGATAGAATAGCGAATGCTCGTTAGGTCTGAATGCACCTTTAAAATCATACATTTGTGATCTTACGTAAGAACTATCAAGACTCCCTCCCATCTCCTTGTAGGATTATTTTCATAGGATTATTTTACTGTACATGATTAGATGGGTATATAACTAGGACCTAATACTAGGTAATAATTTTATACTCTACTGGAGCTTGGTAATCCTGTGGATAATTCTGCATTTAAATCCTTGGGTATGGCGCCATAGTTATTGTCTTGTAATGGTTCGAAACATTGAAAACTTAAACTAAGAAAGGAACATAAAATAGTTCTGACTCGTATTATGCACGCCCCTACGATGATTCGAGCGGTGATAAATTTAATGCAGTGGACAGCAAAATTGTTGTTTTGACCGCACGATCGCAATGCTCTTTATACCTTGCTTTCTTTTATTTCACAGTTTTATCGACAGGATGTCGTGCATTGTCTGAGATTTTATAAATTACTATTAAATCTGCATACGAGGTCTTGAACCTATTATTATTAAAACACTTTAAAGGCTGAATAAGTATTATTAAAGGGAAATCTGCCGCTCGCACCAAAAACATCATTTATGAGTATAAAAAGAGTTAGTAAAGCTCCACCACTACATTTTATCGTTAAATTCAATTTAAAAAGAGAACCAAGAAAATGATCTTGTAAATAACTTCACACTTAAATTTCAGTGATATACCTAGGTCTAGGTATATACCATTTATCAACATTACAATTGTGTTTATGTTGTCCCGTAAGGTGGAAGTACTAGTATGCAACATGTCAACAGAGAATATTTATTTGAATCACGATATTTTGCTCATATATAAATCTACTTAAAGTACTGTCATGTGTTTTGGGAGAGGAGTTTATTATTTTTGGTAAATAGTATTTTATTTTATAGGGTGACAATATCAAAATTTCTCAATATTGCAAATTTTCTTAGTCAACTCCATTGTACGAAGCGTCAGGTGCTTTTACTGGCAGCCCCAATAGATGGCACTTCAGTACAAGTTTCAATGTCACATATTGAGACATTGGAAATATTAACACTCATTCCTAATAAACGTCAGCCTGTCTTAAAATAATGCAAATAATTTAGATATAAGCTAATTATTTCAAAGTTGGGATATGAAGCATTAAAAGTACATATATTAATCATCGTTTAAATGCCCTAATAGTTGATTTTATCTTAACGATGGCAACCCAAGCTATAATGACGAGTATTGGTACAGCGTTGGGTACCAGTACTTCCGCCTTAAATATACTTTAGATTAATTTGAAAAGGACAAAATTACAGTGTTGACACGTTATTCTACAATTTATTGCCTGACTGTACTTGTAATACTATACATAGTAATAATATTGCTGCCTAGGAATGCTCTCATTTTTACACTGTATTATTGTACTAAATAGGTACCTAATAATAATTACAGTACTTTGAAACATATTAACATCGTGTTTGCTAACTACACTAATACCCATGTTTTACGTGACATCAATCCTGCCCACAATCTGCCATAAATTATTGTAATTTTCAATCAAATTACGAACATAACTCATCTCTTTTATTGACCGCAAACTGTAATTTTGATCGCAGTGGCTATTAATAAAAGATCAACAGACAGGTGTCCAGTAAAGACCAAATACATTTCAATTATACCTATTAAGGTCAATAAACATTGTTTATCAATCTTTGGATATATTTTGCAGAAAAAAGGCCATATTTAGCATGATTATCAAACATTTCGTATTTTTAATATTATGAATAATGATACCATATATAGTGAATTATATAATGATAACTGTGCTCCCATGTGACAATGTGTTACCATTACATTGCTAAATTATGCACTGATTATCGTATTCTACCCTGTATCAGTTTGAATTGCTGTTATTTGAAATTTTTACGAATAAATATTTAAGTGCACGATAAACAATAATTCACGTGCCCATAGTAATGTATGGAAATGGTCACGTGACTTTTCGTTCGAATCTGTCTTTCCCATATTTTTTTTACCTATCGTATACGATTGCAGAACGACATCTTGGCTAAGCCTGCACTTGTCCTTGTATGGGTGAGATGTTAACTTCGGCATCATCTTTGATATAAACAGATGTTGTTAAAATAACTATCTCTTTAAAAGTGGCACATTGTTTTTGCGCAATTTGCTAACAATAGGTTCACACGTACATGTGTCCCTCATGGGGTTTGATATACGAGGAATGACCACAAGTCCACACGCGTGCCGCGCTTCCTAACACGGGCAAGATAGCGCTAGTAAACAGATTAGAACAGTATGTCATCATTTAGGCGGTTGGTGACAGCAGTACCTAAGAATACATTTGTCACCACCCCAACTCCTCTTGCGGGTGTCGTAAGAGTCGACTAAGGGATTGAAGTGTCACTGACCATTATTTGATAAAAGATTGCTGATGGGCAGCAGCGTCATCGTAGTGGACACATTACTGCGATCGCCAATCCGCTTGCCCAGCGTGGCGTTTATGGGCATTTACCTCCTAATGCATCTATACGCATAGTTAATAGGAGAGGCCTACGTCCAGCTGTGGACTATCATAGGCTGATGATGTGATGTCCTCTTTACTTTTAGGAACACTGTAATAGACCTAGGTAGGCTATTATTTAAAAGAAAATAATACTTGACACCGATTGTTTATGTCAGAAAATTTCTTGGACTTAAAGTAGGGCAGAACCCGTGATATCCTACTACTTACAGTTGAAATCCATAAAGTGTTTAAAAATCTTATTTTTTTATATCACGTTAATTGGGTGTCCCTAAAAGTGAAAATGCCCATCTAAGCAATGGAAGAAATCAAATTATTTTCGGTTCCCAGACTTCCCAGTTTCGCCATGTCCGTCTGTCGGTCTATCCGTCTGTATCTCTGTCCGCTGCATAGCTCCTTTTCTTTAGCATTAGTGCAATTTGGTATAAGTATGTACCTATATTAATAAAGCTGACAAAATTGAATTGTAAAATATACAAAAAAAATCGGGCGAGGTAACTGAAAAGACTTTTTTTTCGGGTACCTCATCCTACTTGGGGATAATTGGCCTAATTACGAGATGTTTTATTTTATTTTGCTGTACTCCTATAGTGTACAAATTATAAGGGTCCCAAAATAAAAGTTCTTTCTAAAGTATATGTTATCGGAAATAACCGCTCCAAAAAAATAAGCTTTTCCCCCACATGATACCCCTCATACGTTTTTCTAAGTGCTCAAAGTGAGGTAAACTTAAATTAAGATCCAGATTTATCTACTTCATCAAGGAATATGATGCATTTTTAATTATGTGTGTACAAGTATTTAAACTTCTAACAAAACTCTGGGAACTGTGACTCCCAGCGTTCCTTCACCGCGGGACCCGTCTCGCCATAGTGGAACCAACCGCGCCAAATCGAGCAAGCGCTCACTTTTATCATTTTTCTTGTGTTATTTTTCTTTTAATAATCAGATCGCTTGACTTTGCTGGTAGGTACTGAAACCTACCTTCACTAAAAACTAAAGTCAGTTCCGAATATGCCGTAATTCATAAAAACTATTGAATGCTCGTACGTTCGCGGAATACATAATTTTATAAATCCTGTACTAGTTGTGTTTAAGTGTAGTGGTGAATTGTATTTTTGGTCATTTATTTTATTGATTACAAAATTTACTATTTAATTCATTATTGATTGAAGGTGGTTTAGGTTTTAAATTATTGATGGTGTAATTGCAAGTATGTTGGATCGGTAATTCAGAGGATGCGGGTTTGAATTTGAATCTCGTGATAACCAGAATCTTTCGCAGTTATTTCTTTCTATGGTAAGCACATCTATTACGACATTGCGGGAATATCCACATCTTACTATTATTTATTGAAGTTAATTTCATTACAATTTTAATGTTATTTTTTCATTTACAAAAAAAAAGTAAGATTAAGTCAATTGTAAAGATGTAATATTCTTATCCTATCCATCCTGTTTACCACGTACAACCAATAGGTAATTTCCCCCTTTTTTAGGGTTCCGTAGCCAAATCAGCAAAAACGGAACCCTTTTATAGATTCGTCATGTCCGTCTGTACATGTCACAGCCGATTTACTCGGAAACTATAAATGCTACAGTAATGAAATTTAGTAAGAATATGTATTGTATAAACCGCTACAGAATTATGATACTAAATTGTAAAAAAAATGTTGGGATTGGGGCCCTCCATACATGTAACTGAGGGATAGAATTTTTAGATGTATATAAGCGTGTGGGGTATCAATATAAAGGTGTTTGAAAATAATATAAAGGTTCATATATCACATTTTTATTTTTATTTAACTAAGCAAACCGTTTTCCAGATATCAGCTCTCAAAGTCTGAAAAATGTGTCCCCTCCCCCCTCTATTTATTAAACTACGTGGTATAAAATTCTAAAAAAAACTTATGTTATGCATAATAATAAACTCTATCAACGATTTTTGGTTTGATTAAATTATCTCTTATAGTTTTTGAGATAAGTTGATTTCACTGTATTTTTAACGATAAATTGACAATGGTACGGAAATCTTCGCGCGCGAGTCCGACTCGCAATTAGCCGGTTTTTTTTTTAAATGTCTTCCATTTTGTGGGACAGGTATCTACGTACCATCGGATCATACAGATACCACCCTTTTTATCAATAACTGAGGCAATCCTGAATTGCACTAGCATGGGCTATGGACAAAAAGTCATAAAATAGTACTGTCGTATCATATTTCTATGATAATTACGAGTAAGTGATCATGTGTTAAATAGGAATGCTCTGGACTGGAGTTTCAATAAAAATATAATATATGCGCATAGCTGACTGAGGTATTCGTATGGCAATTGTATATGATGATGAACTAGGCGAGCCACCTTACGATCTACCAGAAGAGTGAAAATTGACAAACAAAGATCCTTTATCATTCTCGTATATTTATATCCATTTACTTGATATACCTACTTGAAGCACAAAGCACTTAATATTTCTTACAGCTGTTTCTCTGAAGGTACCTATACCAATCAGATCTTGATGTGTCACGTTTATTAGGTTAGATATTTATATTTTTTCTACTAATGTTAACTACAGGTAAAGTTTTTCTCAACATTTCAGAAATAATTAATTGACTTGTATTATAATAATTAAGTATGATGTTGTTAAAACGGTACCTCTAACTCTGTGACGAGGCGTATATAAAGTAATCTCATGCATCTTACACAGATATTGCTCTTGATTTATTATGGGTGCATAAATAATAATATACAGTTTGAAAAAATATCATTAGTTTTCCTAACACTGGGCACCCGCATCACTAGGCGTAAATTATGCATTAATTATTGCTAGTTAGCTACACTTATGGCATACAAAATTATTAACTAATTATCATTTTGCAAATAGCAAATTAATAAGTAGTTGCACGTCCTTTTCAATACTAAGTAACTCATTTCAGTAAAGAACATAAATTGTCTTTAGTTGACAACCAGCCGTAAAAGTCGACTAGTAGAATGCGCACATACCTAGTCGTAGTAACTAGTAAGTATAGACACAATGTACTATAAACAATGGACGATGTAGCAGGTACTTCCGATTGTGACCTCTATTACAGAGGAGGACGGTCTTTAGTGACAGCGTTTTAAAGACAAAGATATGCCACCAGCCCTCACTTAGGTTTTTGTCCGAGCAAGGAGACATGCAGTCTGCGGATAAGGATAGATTCGTGATGTGTGGACGCTCGCAAACAAGAGGTTTTTTATTGAGAATGTAGCGATGACTATTTTAGGATAGCAGAGCCTTAGATTTTTTAATAACCGGGAATAAAAAGCAGAATACTTTCGCACGCGAGTGAGAATATGTTAGATGTCGTTAAAGTAAGTAGTTAGTGAAGTTACTTACTATTTTTGTATTTAGCGCCATACTAAGTACAAGTAAAGACTGCAATGAGTAATGTGACGTTAAATTATACTTATAATAAATAAAATTGACAAAACAATACAACTTGGTGGTCACATTTACATCTTAGAGAGTTTTCAAGAGCGTAATTAATTAATAAGGAATCTCGTTTCCAAGCGCGATGATATGGACATGTAGATAGATCCATGCCACATGTGGAGTCTTTACATAATTACTATGATGCGCATGCGCAATGGCTATTTAGCAATGCTGGAAAATGATCTAAATAAGAAATACATATATGTAGAAGATCCTATGCTTGTTAACGAGCTAAAACTAAGGAAGAGGCATATAAAAAGAGCATTCATACTATAGGTACATTTTACGTGGTGTGTTACTTAAGTACGTGTGTAAATTATTTTTAACTTTTCCTTTGTTTGTATGGATTTTTACAAGTTTTTGACATACTTTCTCGATTTTCAGTTTCACTTTATAAGGGTAAGAAGTATTTTTTCAAGAATAATTTGAAAAACTTCTTCATAGTTAAAGAACCATGATAGGTACGTCGCTCTTAGGTAAACAATAAAACCTGTGGTCTAATCTGAACAGTGTACCTGAATTCATATTCCCAAAATATAATATGTACCGTTGTGTAAAGGTTTCAATAAGTAACTTTACAACTTAGTTAAATTGTAGTTTGGCCAACCCCCCTCATATCCAATAACGTGTTTTTTATTGGGCTTCTTCGCAAAAATCGGAAACCTTGTAACTCGTTCACGGTCTCGTAATTATGAGCCCCGTATGGTATGTTAAATTTGGTGCCTTACAATCTGCTGATACCATCTTTATTTATCGCGGAGAAGGTTAGTAGGTGAGGTAATTGGACATAAGGATCGTTGACCGTGTGAGAAATGGGTCAATGTTTAAAATAAATTAGTAGAAAATGAATTGGCCGTGTGGTGACGGCAGTAAGCATACATTTGTCACCACCGCAACTCCTCCTGCGGGTGTCGTAAGAGTCGACTATGGGATTGAAGTCTCACTGACCATTTTTGATAACGATTGATGATCGGCAGCAGCGTCATCATAGTGGATACATTACTGCGATCGCCAATCCGCTTGCCCAGCGTAGCGATTATGGGCATTTACCTCCTAATACCTAGGCCTTCTTCCAGCAGTATCATAGGCTCATGATGTGTGATGAATAAGTGAATTCAAAATTGTAATGTGCAATTGTGCACGTCTCCATAGTGAACTTCGCTTAACGTGACCTTCCACGATCCAAATGTCTCCCTGTATAAAATGGAATGGGTTTCAATAGCCATTGGTTGAAAATATCGTTTAAGTTGTTTACTGTTAAAATTCCCCAGATCGGGCATCGCAATTCAGGTCTGAATTTTATTTGCAATACAATTACTCTACTTACACTGAACTATACAGTAGACTTTGGTAATATTTCCTTAAAACAAGTCAATTGACGACCGGGCAAAGGTCGGTTTATGTAATTTGACATTATCAGTTATTCAGAAGCAAAACGGAGTAAACTGAAAAGAAAAAGGAGACTAATTTGAATCTTGCTGTATTACAATTGGGACTGAATTGGCACGTCCTAAATTTTGAACGTCTGCGCAGTGCGCACTTGCGCAGGGGCACGCGACGAAGTCGGGTCGATAAGTCACCTCAGGCTTATTCGAGGGATTCCATCTTACGTCACGAGTGGATGCTTATTCCTATTTTAAGGATGTCTTTAACATCATGATTAATAAAGTCAAATTAAACTAAAGATTTCTGATTTTAATCTCACAAAAATTATAATGGAGCAAATAGACATACACATATTAATCAAGCCGACAAAGTGTTCAAAAAATATACGAAAAATATTTGGGTTATAGAAAAACTGATACGTATAAAAAATTTGGGGGACACAAAAAGGAAACCGTCTAACTTTTGAATCGTAGGTTCGAAAATATGAAAAAAAATCTTCAATAATACTAAATTGAATTAGGCTTATACTCGTAGAGAACTTTAAAATAAAACGATTTCGAACACAATCGACCCAGCCGTTTTTTAATAACTACGAAATCTTACACTTAACATGGCCCGATAGGTATGCCTTTGTCCGGTTTTTTAGTATTTGTTGTGACAGCGGCAACAGAAAAAAAGCATTTGTGAAAATTTCAATTTGTCTATCACGATTCACGACATACAGCCTAGTGACAGACGGATAGACATACAGCCTTTGGTATAGGGTTCCGTTTTACCCATTGGGTCTCAACATTGCCTATCTCAGTTCACTGCTGGACGTAGACCTCTCCTATTAACTACGCGTATAGACGCATTAGAAGGTAAATGCCCATAATCGCCAAGCTGGGCTAGCGGATTGGCAATCGCAGTATTGTGTCCACTATGATGACGCTGCCCCAATCAAATCAAAGAATGGTCAGTAACACTTCAATCCCTTAATCGACTCTTACGACACCCGCGGGAAGAGTTGGGGTGGCAATTCACAGCTAATGTCATGCCAGACAAGTCCAATATTTACATACTTATAGCCAAATGTACCGGTCCATGTATGTTACTTAATTAGAGCGTAAGAACATTACTGTGTTAGTTATGCAATGTTGAGACGTGGGAGTGTAATGCGAGACCTGTCCGCAGAAATTAGTGTTTGACATGAACATGCAGGTACCAGTGTGGTGTAAGTGGGATAAGGTTTTTGACTGATCTCTGAAATATATAGGTATATAAATATTGATCAAACTATACTCCATGATGAGGATCCTCTAAATGGATCGAAACATGTTGAGCAATTATCGACTAAAATTATGTGAGTAACCCGTTCGATCAATATTTAAATAAGTTTGAGTCTCACGTTAGTTATAATTCTAAAATATAGATTAAAATTCATTTGACTTTCATAGATATATTAAAAGTTGCCGAAAAAATGGAAAACGAAAGCTCAAGACAGGAAAGGATGGAAGCTATGACAGGACACCGGTCGACTTTTTCGGGGATAATGCAATGTGTTATAAGGCTAAGAGCCTTTAGACTATACTCTAAATATTTTATAAAATAATTTGATTTGTCCAAGAAAGTAGTTAGTTTTATTGTATTATAAAATGCCACTATGCTTTTACTGAAATCGCCACCTCAGTTGATTCCACCGATAATTAGGTATTAATTAACTATTGTGGTCAAGAAATGTTTTGTAACTACACAGTATTTTTTATTTCTGTGATTAATAAATTTCAATATAAAAGCATTGAGTGTTTTTTTTTTCTTATATTTAGATTTTGTCACTTGCACCACATATTTATTTGTAAGTCACACAGTTTGCAAAATATTTGATTGTAGATAAATAAAACGTGTTGACACTTTACTGTTGTAACATTTCGTACTGGCAATAATAATCTAACTAGTTTGTTATAGTGTTGCTCGCATTAGTATTCAATACCTTAATTGGATAAAAATTGGACCGAGGCACCCATACCGGTATCTTGTTAAAGTGTGTACACACTAATTGCTTAATGAGTACGAACAAAAACTTGAAGCTGGTTCATTTCAAATGCAGTGTGAAGCAGATAATTATAGAGGCGAGAATAAATCCAGTTTTATTAATGAGGTTAAAAACCAAGATCTATATTTGGATAGAGGTATGGTGCATTGCGTTGCATTAGATCCTTAACATATTATAGTTGAGCGTATAACTAAATGTACAGTCAAGGGCAAAAATATTGTACACTGTACACTTTTTTACTTATGTCTGGAGCATAAGGTTTAAAATCGTATATATATTTATGCCCCGGACTGTACTTACACAAAACACTAAGAGAACGCAAGTGTGGTATTGGAGAACTAGAAATTTCCTATAAAATATGCCTAAGGTAGAAGCAGTTTTAAATTATAAAATTATGAAATAAAACTATGAAAACGGATAAACTCGCGTATATTAACTAATTTTAACTTCATTCCGACGTTTCGAACACTTTACAGGGTTCGTGGTCTGCGGATGACTGACAATGGAGGAAATTTGATAGATCTACCTCCATCAAAATAAGAAAGATAAGTACATAAATAAAATAATTAAAAAATTAAAAAAACACGCCTGCCGTTTTAAGCGAACTGAAAAGTAACAAATAATTCCTTTTTCAGGTTAATTCTTGTTAGCGTATCTACATAATAATAATAATAGGCGCTTGTCTTATTACTTACTATATTTTGTTTCGATTGCAGTCGGGGAACCTCCATATATTTATATTTTCCGCAATGAAAGGTTCCCCGACTGCAATCGAAACAAAATATAGTAAGTAATAAGACAAGCGCCTATTATTATTATTATGTAGATACGCTAACAAGAATTAACCTGAAAAAGGAATTATTTGTTACTTTTCAGTTCGCTTAAAACGGCAGGCGTGTTTTTTAATTTTTTAATTATTTTATTTATTTGAAACCTTTTAGTGAATCTGGAAATTCCTTAAAGTTGGATAGAATTTCAAAAACCGATTTCGCAGAGGGCTTAAACTTCACCCTGGGAGCACGAGGAGTTCCCATCCCGCTAATTTTGGGAGAATCCGAAGGGCACGCCACGTGAGGGCCGGAACATTACTGGAACCAGTTTAAATTTATGTTGAGTGAGTCCGAAGGGCGAGCTTCAGGGTCGGAAGCCGAAAACTGAGCTCGCGGAGGCCCGGACCTTCACATCGAGAGCCCAAGCACGTCGCTTGCAAATTTAAATCGAGGCCGAAGGCCGAGCTGCGAGAAAATTGAACTACCATGCTTCTTCAAATACCCCAGCATCTAAAAAAACCGACATCCGCGTATGGCCCAAGGCACGACGAGCGAGCACACACGGTACAACCGTCCCTCCTAACTAACTTAATAATCGAACCGGAGGGCCCAGCGTGCAACGGTTCACTTCGAACTCCAACGAAGACTTAAAGCCGAGCTCCGCGTAGAGCCAAAAGCGGCACTCAGAGGCGCGCTAGTTCGCGAGGCGGAAGGCCGAGCCGCTAAAACCCAGCACTACCACATCAGCCGACAGAATAGTGTAACGTTAAAATGGATCCGACGATCGTTTCGACAACCTGCAAAGGCCGTAGGACGTACTCCGCGTAGGGCCGAAGGCCCGATCCGTTCCTTAGAGAAGCGCTGGTTTGCGAGGCCAAAAGCCGAGCCCCCAGCCCGGACCACCGGGGCCAGAGGCACAGACTTTAACTAAGAGGGCCCAAGTGTCACTTGGCAGAAATTTAAAGCAAGGGCGAAGAAGGGCCCAAGGCCTGGAGCGTAACTATCGGGGTACTTCAAGCGCAATCCCGATGGTCAGAGTCCCGAAGAGCGAGCCCAAGTGGTACAACCGTCCTTCTTAACTGCTTAACAATCGAAGCCAGAGCCCAGCGCTACTACACTACGTGATGGAATAGTGTAACATGAAAACGAATCGGAAATCTGCAGACCCGACGATTGTTTCCACAACCTGCGAAGGCTGTAAACCGTGCTCCGCGTAAGGCCGAAGGCCAAGCTACCAGAGCCCAGCGCTCCTTCGCTATATAATGGAAAAGTGAGAAAATGCGGAGTGCTGCCACCCGGCACGCTTGCCTGCGAGCTGCGTGAGACTCAAGTTTCCAGGCCAACCTGCCTTCATTCATACCAACTCCCCTGCGCAAATGTTAAAGCCAAATCCGACCCTGATCTGCCAAAAGCCAGCGGCAGAACGTTCAAAACCTTGCCCCCCCCCCCTTTAGTGTTCCTCTCCAGCACCATATGTCTGACTATACTCGTTTCCTAGTGACGTTGTTGTACCTATCGTTTGCTTAATTACTAATTTGACATTTAACAAAAATTGTAGGCTTATATTTTGAATGAAAAAAACTGGCCCATATTAAATGTCTCTTATCTCGCAAACTACATAGGTACATATTATTAATATATTTCAAAATATTAATTATTAAAATATCATATTATTAAGTTATTTCAAGTTTTAAATTTTATGCGCATGTTACAACACGTAAAGCAATTTTGTTTTCCCCTCACTAGCTCGTAAAGCGCTCGTTTATCCTTTAATACGAGCGGGTAAAAACGCTTTTTACACACTTGTGAATAAAGTAATTTGACATTTCTCTAATTCCTATAGCCCCCTACTGCCTAGTATAAGTGGATCTGTATGACCGTAGTAAACATGCGCAATCGGAGCTCACATGTTAAATTGGTCGTTTCTCATGTGACTTTGTAAGCCATTGGCAATATTTAAATTCCATAAGTAACTCTATTCTACGATACGTTTCGACATTGAGTTTTCAATAGTTTCTTTAAGTTAATTTACATTTGGATGAGATTTATAATCATATTTCCTCGCGATAGTGAGGGGAAAAAAGTTGTATTACACTTGGCGGCAAAGTTTGTTCAACTCTCGTGCCTTGAGACCTTCGCAATGCTCAAGATTCCAGTTTTTGAACCACTCGCTACGCTCGTGGCTCAATTTTGGAATCTTTCGCTAGCTCAGGTCTCAATATTGGCACGACAGTTAAACAACAACTTTGCCCCCTTGTATAATAAATAACTATTGGCTACAATTGCTATTGTGATTGTATTTTAGGGACATTCCTCTGATATGCGAACCATATCGTACGTTATTTTTTGATATTGTATTCTGACCATTCTCGGCAACGCTGGCCTAATACTTGTTGGGAACTTCTCATACATCCTTGAATTTCTTCGCAGATGTATGCAAATTCCCTCACGATGTTTTCCTTCACCGTAGAGCATTTTTGGTACAGTACTAGTGGCTTATGATGGTCCCGTGTTATCTATTTATCGCTCTACGCATCACTTTCACACTTACATACTTGTTAGAACCTGACGGCAATACCGACATACGATTAAACACGGACCATCATAAACCTACTGGACTAAAATGTTAAGTTCACACCACGATTTTGATACGAAATCGACTGTTTGGGCAATCATTTTTCCAGCATTTAAGTCGACACTTGTTTCCAACTCAATTCAATTCAATTCTTTACCAATATAATTATGACTGATTATTGAGCTATTTCTTATTAATTAACCGTTACTTTCGAACAGTTCACAACTGAGGCAGCTGTGGCAGCTTTTGGTAGTCATGTCATTATCAAAATATGACAACTTCACTTGCCTATGAATTATTATCGGATCTAATGTACAAAATTATTCAGATTCTATGGGAAATTAATATTAACTATCTCTTGAAATTTTACCGTTAACACTGAAAAAAAAATTTCGCCCGAAAGTCTATTTTGTATCAAAATCATGGAGTGAACTTAAACTTTTGAACTACTGTAATCAAACGATATATCGTATAAAAGTTTTATTTGAAAAACTCATCGGTTACGAGCCGGGGATTGAACCCACGACCGCTGCGTAGCAGCCGTGCAATTTACCCCTTGACCACAAGCGCGTACATACAATCTATCTGTTTCATACACACTTCTTAGCGTTTAAGAAGATGTGTCAAGGGTGACAGTCCTGTCACGGCTTAGGCATTGAAGAAAAACTTCAATAGTGCGATGTAGAACATTTCGAGTTTTCTCTTCAAACATATACTTAACATATGTATATATATTTGCAATCGGCATACAAAATGCTTTAATTTGATACCCAAATCATATCATTTAGATGACATATTATTCTTTGCACTTTAATTGTATTTTAATGAATCTGGCTTTTCTAGAATAAGTAACAAACATATAAGTTATATACATATTCGTAATCGTTGTTTAAAGCTCTTCATTTTGATACCAAATTCGATAGATTTCTTTCATATTTATTTTTTTTGGTTAGATAATATTGAATTTTTAGGCCGCCATATTGTTTTTAACGTGACGTCACATATCCTATGTTACCCGCGACGTCACGAGGATTCTAATGATACCTTACACCAATAAAAACGGTTAAGCGGTCGCGAAGATCTGCGCGTTTAAAGAAAATATGAAACATACATAGGGGCTGAACACATATACTCTCCTTTTGGCAGTCGTGTAAAAACTACCCACCAAAGGAAAAATTACTAAACCACAGACAATAAATTTTAAGGGTGGATGTACATACAAAATTTGCTAATTAAGCTAGTTATTCATTACAAATATTTTCAGAATGAAGACAAGAGACAAAATAAATAATCTACGCCGGTTCTATCCCTACGCCACTGCCTGAGAAGTATTTCCTTCCTTTGTATGATTGTATTGTTAGGAAGGTATCCCAAAATTGGGACCGGCAAGAAACTCAGCGGGACAACTCTTTTCAAAAAACATTTGTAGTACATCTTAAGATCATCATGCATTAAACCAAAACATACAATTTTGATTAATAAGGAAATTTAAAATAATTTTGAAAAAATGTTGCCAGTACTAAAAAGGGGGGAATGGTCACCACCGCCAAATACATCAGCCTCACGGTTTATGTCTAGACTGTTCCTTTATCAGATGAACAACTGGATCCCAAGCTGGTGGTAGAGACAAGCTTCTTTCCATTCTATTAAAGTTTGGATATTTCATTATCTCAATAGCCTCACGCAACATTCTAGGAATGTTTCTCTTCTCCTTAACGAGAACCAAAGGCTTGTCAAACTTAATAGAATGATTCGGTCCATCACTGACATGCTCCCAAACCGCAGACTGTTGTCGACGGTGCTTGACATCGGCTATGTGTTCCTTCACCCTAGTAGTGATATTCCTCTTTGTCTGCCCAACATATGAAAGCCCACATTCACAGTCCAGCTTATACACTCCTGCATTCAGTAAGGGGGTGCTATACTTAACAGGCCTCAGAAACTGCGACATCTTCTTCATTGGCTTAAAATAGGTTTTAATAGAAGCATGTTTCAAGATGCGGCTGATCCTGTCTGTAACCCCTCCAACAAAAGGCAGAACGGCTGGCCTGCGCTCAACAGTGAGAATCTTCATACGAGTCTTCTGATCGGCTCGAGGGATCTTCAGGTTGTTTGCCCGAAGTGCCTGCCTAGCATGCCGAAGCTCCGTAGCTAGATGCCTTAGATTTCTTAGATCATTTAAATTCCATTCATGATAAAATTAAATTTACTATGGAGTTAGAAAATGACTGTTCTCTGTCTTTCTTAGATGTTTTGGTTATAAGAAATCCGGATAAAACTTTGGGTCACACTGTATATAGGAAAACTACTCACACTGATAGGTATTTAAATGGCAATTCCCACCACCATCCCAGCCAACTAGCTACTGTAGGCAAATCTTTGTTTCAGAGAGCCCAAAAGATATGCGATGATCGGCATCTAGCTGCGGAGCTTCGGCATGCTAGGCAGGCACTTCGGGCAAACAACCTGAAGATCCCTCGAGCCGATCAGAAGACTCGTATGAAGATTCCCACTGTTGAGCGCAGGCCAGCCGTTCTGCCTTTTGTTGGAGGGGTTACAGACAGGATCAGCCGCATCTTGAAACATGCTTCTATTAAAACCTATTTTAAGCCAATGAAGAAGATGTCGCAGTTTCTGAGGCCTGTTAAGTATAGCACCCCCTTACTGAATGCAGGAGTGTATAAGCTGGACTGTGAATGTGGGCTTTCATATGTTGGGCAGACAAAGAGGAATATCACTACTAGGGTGAAGGAACACATAGCCGATGTCAAGCACCGTCGACAACAGTCTGCGGTTTGGGAGCATGTCAGTGATGGACCGAATCATTCTATTAAGTTTGACAAGCCTTTGGTTCTCGTTAAGGAGAAGAGAAACATTCCTAGAATGTTGCGTGAGGCTATTGAGATAATGAAATATCCAAACTTTAATAGAATGGAAGGAAGCTTGTCTCTACCACCAGCTTGGGATCCAGTTGTTCATCTGATAAAGGAACAGTCTAGACATAAACCGTGAGGCTGATGTATTTGGCGGTGGTGACCATTCCCCCCTTTTTAGTACTGGCAACATTTTTTTCAAAATTATTTTAAATTTCCTTATTAATCAAAATTGTATGTTTTGGTTTAATGCATGATGATCTTAAGATGTACTACAAATGTTTTTTGAAAAGAGTTGTCCCGCTGAGTTTCTTGCCGGTCCCAATTTTGGGATACCTTCCTAACAATACAATCATACAAAGGAAGGAAATACTTCTCAGGCAGTGGCGTAGGGATAGAACCGGCGTAGATTATTTATTTTGTCTCTTGTCTTCATTCTGAAAATATTTGTAATGAATAACTAGCTTAATTTGCAAATTTTGTATGTACATCCACCCTTAAAATTTATTGTCTGTGGTTTAGTAATTTTTCCTTTGGTGGGTAGTTTTGTACTTATCTTTCTTATTTTGATGGAGGTAGATCTATCAAATTTCCTCCATTGTCAGTCATCCGCAGACCACGAACCCTGTAAAGTGTTCGAAACGTCGGAATGAAGTTAAAATTAGTTAATATACGCGAGTTTATCCGTTTTCATAGTTTTATTTCATGAGTAATCCTCGCGGTAACCGAAGAAAATATTATAAAATTATCTTTAATTTATTATTAGGCGAAAATTCGCCAATGATGTTCCAGCATAGGTAATTCATTCTTATCTATACCTGCTCGAGATAGATATTGTACTTGTCAAAAAACACTTCTAAAAATACATGTGACAATAACGCAGCAATTTTTGAAGAAACATAGGTAGGTAGTAGGTACCTAGTTATCCTAGCCATACAAGAGGGCCCAAAAAATCCACATTTTTTTTTTATTAGTTCAAAATTCAGAAGTAATAGTAGTACTAGTTTTTGTTGTTAACTATCAAAATTGTATCGACCCTTGTGTAGCAGTACCATCACTTTGCAAGTACATATCGGTAACGTTAGCCCATCGCGCTCGCTCCAAGATGCCAGTGCGAGCACGATATAACGCATTACGTATCGAGTAAAACCTAACGTATCCTTTACTTTTCAACTCGTGGTACCTACTGCTACTGAAATATCTAAAAACGTCTTACAGTAGCCTCGTCCTGCCCGTATACTAAGTTTAAGCTATCGAAATTTAAACTTAATGACTTTGAAAACATAGTCGCTTTTCTTTTGTTCTAAACAATCGAATATGTCCTTTATAAATCACATTGGGCAGGACGAGGGTAGGGGGGCTTGTTCTGAAGGCCGAGTGTAGGTCTTTGAAAAACGTCTCGATCGCGTTTACGTTTTCATCGTCAATTTCATACAAAATGACGATGAAAACGTAAACGCGATCCAGACGTTTTTTATAAGTTATTACCTACACTCGGCCTTCAGAGTCCCATGAAGTCACTAGTAGTTGAGTGTAGTGATTTTTTCGTCATCGTGTATGGCTAGTAAGTACCTATAACTACTTACGTGTCTTCCAATATTGCAGCACTATTGTTATATATTTACCTATGTATTAATGAAATAAAGAATTATATCGTTTAATGGCATCGTTGGCAAATATAGCAACGTGTGTACTTCGTTCCCGAGCAAACGTCGTTTTAATCAAAACTTATTGCAATCACATTGCCTTCGTGATCAATAATCACGCCCACATATTACTGGAACGCGTAGGCGCACAAAGAGTACATTATTTTACAAAGGATTCATACACACGCCAAGATTCAGTGCGTTCATAACTTCGATTGCCAAAACATTCCGATATCAGCGTCAGATTCCATTGAATTCCGCTTGACAAGAATCGGACAGGGGGCTTCCTCTTACCGAAATAAATGTCGTTAATAAAGTAATTTCTGAATTTAATTTTATAACCTCCGTTGGCTATAACTTTTTACGGAGCTAAAAGAATTACCGAATTATTACGGTATTTTTTGGCTTCTCTCGTATTTAAAACACACTTGAAGAGTTAAGGAGCCAGGTTAAACAATTTATACATGTTTGTAACGTGCACAATTAAAATCGTTTGTAAGTAAATTTATTTTAATATGTACCTAATTATTCGTACTTATTACATATTTAAATGTGAGGAAAAAATCATTTTAATATTTGCGGGAGAAAGGGCATGATCCCCGCTCCGGATCATTCCTTGTGCAAAGGCTGTCCATCGCAGTTCAACGCGGAAACGCAGCGAGTGTGTTGGGTACTTTTGCACCGGGAGTGATGCGGGGTGGATTATTTGATTAGGTAGGGTTTTGTATTTAGATTTATAAGTTGACATCCCTAGATTCGATTTCTTTTTAGTTTTATTTTATTGTACTATGTTTTAGTTGTATTTTTAGGTTTTTGTGGATCATGTGTTGTTTTAAGTTACTTTTGGATTTGTCTATTATGTATTTTTATTTTGTGACATTTATGTTTTCATTTATTTTTAGTTAAGGTTTTTTTTAAATGTATTGTTATTTTTATGACATGTCTGAATACTTATCAATATATATTAATTATTTTAATATATAAAAGTAGTAACTTTAAACTTACTAAAAATATCCCTCAAAGCCATATTTTCACGATTGCGTAACTTTCTAAAATTAATTTATTATAAATATCTGCAGTTGCTAGTAGGCAGCCATTTACAAAATCGTGATAACTAGTTAGGCAGTTGTAATTTACACAGATGCTGCCGCTATATCAACAAATACTAAAAAGTATCAAGGGGACTCCCATAAAACAAACGTGATTTTTTATGATAAATCGATAATGATACGGAGCCCATCGTGCGCGAGTCCGACTCAGACTTGGCTGGTTTTTATTTTGTCAGATCAGAAAGCATCTAATTACCCCGATGAACTATCGGCTCTCGGCCAGGGTATATTTCCCGCCGCGCCCGACGGTATCTATCAGTAAGTAGAGGGTGGTCGCGATACAGCATACCGGGAACGGAACAGTCTACAGGTTTGGATCAGTGTCCTTACAATTCGTTGGCGGCCTGAGCTAGCTGTATCGACTGTGTAATTCCTATCCCTTTGACTAAATCATTTAAATCCATACATAAACGGCGAGGTAAAATGAGGTCTACCAGTTTTCGATTTTATTATATTCATGTAAACAGTGTTAGACAATTTTTTGGCCACTGATGCCTAACCTACTACACCAGGGTCGCGTTTTATAAAGTTACAATTTACAATTTTGCTGTTTGCCTCTCTTTCTGGCCAATATGTGCATGCGTTAAAGAGGCAAACAGCGAAATTGTAAAATGTAACTTTATAAAACGCGACCCTGGGGGGCTATCATGATCTACTAATGCGATTCAGTTTAGGACCTAAACTGAATCGCGATGTGTCAGTTCTATAGAATAACTGACAAGCCGAACCTAAACTGAATTGCATTTAAGACGTCGTAGTAGCTTCCCTGTTTCCTTTATTTCCTTATTATGAAAATATAATTATCAACAAAATTATAATGTAAAAAAGAGGTATTTTGAGGGCAGATAATATATTTATTTAATCGGCTGCCTAACAAAGTAACTATAACGGGTTTACTCATATGGCGTAACTTAAAAATGTGGTAATTCAATATTTACTAATCACTTATCAGACATTTTGAAGATCCAAAAAAAGTTTGCAAGTCCATAGAAATAATGCTGGATAGCCTGACCAAAATGTACTTTTCCAAGAGTTGTGTTTTTCTTATATTACATAAATAGATGACACAAAAATAAAAGTTGTAAAAAAAATAATTTTCTTATATCACGATTTCTAATACGTCCTATACGTAAGAATAACCAATTATTATTTTTATATTTTAGCTACTGAGTTAAAAATGTTTGCTGTGTTAGTAGTAGCCACTAAATCACACGCTAATAACTAGCTCAGATACGATCTGTGCTTTCAATAACAAACTCAGCCAATTGTACTTACTTGGTGTCTTACTTTAGAAAGCCTCGCAGTTCTTTACCGGTCCGATCGCTGTCGACCAGCATGGACAATTTTCTAATTATCCTTTGCTATTACTAAGACATATAATAAAGGTGCTAATGTATAATTTTGTTAATGGAAAACGTATGCTGTGATAGTGGGTATCTAATCAGTAATTAAATACTTAGATTCAAACGTAGACAAGGAAAACGACAAGATATTATATCCGCGTCACAGGAAGAGAATTAATCATTACCTCCCTCTCTCCTAGACTCCACAGGAAAAATTATTACTCACAATCAAAGTGTCGCGTGTCGACGGCAGTAAGAATACATTTGTCTCCAGTGTCTCCACCCCAACTCTTCCCGAGGGTGTCGTAAGAGTCGAGTAAGGGATTAAACTGTCACTAGGTACCTACCTCTTTTATTTTTATTTACTGATGATGATGGGCAGTGGACACACTACTGCGATCGCCAACCCGCTTGCCCAGCGTGGTGATTATGGGCATTTAGCTCCTATTGCATCCGTACGGATAGACAGTGGGAGAGGCCTTTGTCCAGCAGTGGACTGATATAGACTGATGATGATGATGATGACAATCAAAGTATCATACGAGTATAATTAGGCACATACAAAATTACTTATGTTCATGCCAAAAGTTTCTAGTGTCATGTTTTACAAGGTGTACAGGGTTTATGTACATTTAAAACAGGCGAATGTCTTAACGGACAAAACAACATAGGACGTAACAGGTATTTAGATTTATTTTACTATCAACTAAAATTGTAGGTGTAGATTCAAAATAGATCAGCCTGCATCTGCAACCGAATGCAACACCATCGAAGTACCTAAGTGCTCGTTGACAGGTCATTTCAAAAGTGGACTTTTTGTTTTGACATTTTTAACAGTATTTACAGCTACATTGTTGCTATGGTAAACCTTCGAATATATATTTTCAAGCCTTAATTAAGTGTATCTAAACTTAACCCTAGCACAGAGTATCAAAACCGATACGACCAAATGACACATATCGAAATAATTAATCAATTCAGACTGTCAAACTGAGCAACAGTTCCAATTTGAAATCGATTGTTTATATAAGTTATATGAAGGGTAAATTTATTATTAAAGAACGACATAAAATGAAAACAAACAATATAAGGATTTAACTTAATACCTACACTACCTATAAATAAAAAAATGGCCTAAATCGCCGTCAGTGGGCAAGGTACCCAGAAGTTTATATAAGTCATTTCGGAAATGAAATTTGTGATACCATATGCACCAAAGGGTCAAAACACATCTTCACCGTGCCCAGTGCCTATTCCGTCAGCAAACAACCGAACTAAATAAGTATATTAAGTAATACATGCGTGATGAATTTTTAGCGTCTACAGGACACTTCATAAACACCTAGTTCTAACATAAGTCGATCCGTTCAACCAACGACTCCACCGACAGGTTTAAAATAGGTTCGATAATAGCCTTCATACCAATCATTCAGTTTATAGATGTCCCTGATAATAATGTTAATTAAGGGCACCTTGCTCTATTTTATTTTTCTAGTAAATGGCTTTTGTCCTACACGCAGCCCTCTAACAAGGGGTATATGTAATTCCCAACGCGTACCGGTCGTAGTGAACTACATACTTCTTGTCAACTGCCTAGCTGATGATTTCGTTAAAGCTAAAATACTCGAAGCATTGCGAGCTTTGATAGTAGAAAAGACCTTTAATCACTAAATCTACTAAAAGCATTCTATTTCATTATAATAGAGCAGGATATTCAAGGAAGTGGGTAGTATTATGCAGGGATCGGAACCGGTTTTTTAGAAAATCCTCGATATAGCTCAATATTTTAAAATGTTTTACGCTCTTTATGTAGTATTCAACATTTTATGTAATTATTAACATCATATTTTTCAATTACTCCATTAACAAAAAAAAATATAAACCGAAGAACGAAAAAGAACGGAATTCGAACCGTTCTTTTGTATGGAGTAAAAACCGTTATCCGATCCCTGGTATTATGAACATCTACCTGCAGAATTGCGATGCGAAACATCTGACGAAACGAGATCCTTTTTATTGAATAATCCTTTTTATTGTGTTAGCGGGTATATGGAAATGAATTATCGTCCTAATACCCTTTATTGACATATTATTGATACTTTATTGTTACATTGTTATTTAATTTTTATTGTCGTGTTAGTATAAGTTGACGATCATTATGAGATATGTAGATGTAGATATTATGTAATTTTCGGAATTTTTAATGTTTTTTAATTCATATTATTTTCTAATTTATTTATTGTAATTTTCATATTTTTTGACATTTACCATATTAATATTGACGATCATAATATAAATTCGTATAAATTAGGCTAAGTTAATTTATAATGTAATTTAATATTATGAAATAAATAAATCTAAATCTAAATCTATTCTCGTCCACTTTATGTTTGACGCATTGTAAATTTAATATTTCTCTTACAGGGGACATTTAGATACCTTTCAGATAGGTACTTAGATTTACAATACGAATATACCCTTAACAAAAAATCGCCCAAGTGCGGGTTCTATTCGCGTGAAAAGGGTTCCACGTTCACGAATATTGAGATTTTCTACGAAGTTTTGAAATACTTTATTTTAGGACTATAATTGTAAGGAACCATTTTCTTTGATTTTTGCAAAATATTAAGGCTAGTAGTTTGGAGATCAGGGGGACTGGTGATTTCTTTAAATAACTTCAATAATATGATTCTTCAATTACAATCACAAAAAAAAAAATTTAAGATCCTCACATTAAGCCCTTTCATTTGATATAATTGTCAGGGATAGTGCTATACCGCGTAACTAACAAATTCAATTAGGGCCAATTTTAGTGTCAATTGTTTGATATTTGAACTCTATCTGCTTAGGTAGTTACGATCTTATCATCTATCACCTCACTATCCCCGACGATATCACATACAGTTTGCAAAACTTTTTATTCTAATTTACCCCCAAAAGTAGCCCTCATATTCCAAATTCATTTATTTACGTTCCACGTCCATCGTTAGTTCACCAACTTGCATAATTATGTGTGGCAAATTTCAAATCAATCGGTTCAGTAGTTTCAGAGCAAATCGGGTGCAACAGAGGGACAGATAGGCAGACAGACACACGAGTGATCCTATAAATAAGTGTTCCGTCGTGTGTTCCTTTTAAGGTACGAATCCTTAAAAATACATCATTTTTGAGTTAATACGTAACTATTTTTGTCTTTGCCGTGTCCGTTACCGTTTTAGGGTCATTTGCAGAAAGAGTGTACCTTTTAATGTCACGAAAATAAGTATATGTAAATTGAGATTTCTCAGTTTAGTTACTCTCATACTAAAAAGGTATGAAAAATTCTGTAACAAATATGAGATTTTTTTTATCAGTTTCGTTACATTTCGTTTCATACATTTAGTATGGGAGTAACTAAACTGAGTAATCTCAATTTACATACTTATTTTCGTGACATTAGGGACAATTTTTTTTGTTTCATAACTGAAAAGTACGCACGATGCCGAGCAAAATTATGTATTACAGACCATGATCGCAAAAAAAAATTAAAAGGTACACTTTTTCTGCAAATGACCCTTTAGCCTTTACAGTTATATTTTGTTATATTTAATTTAAGGCAATATGCCGTGAAAGTGGCACCTACTCATAGGTACATTGTAGTAAAATAATATTTTACAAAATATGGAAGGTTGAAACTAGGAACTCTAAAATCAGACTTGCAGGTAGTAATATCAGTTCAATTAGTTTTTGCTATTCCGCGGGAGGCATTCTATTCTTCGTCTAAATATCCTCCTTAAGAATGACTCACAGTAGACCGTACTGCTATGCTATTCTCTTATTCTCACATTCGACGCTGCGTTCGTCAACGAGCTCGACGTCGAGACAGCCTTGTCTAAAATCCTAGCTGTTTTATTTGACATTAGGAATCGAGGCTGTGAGCGAGGTTGTGGGCGAGTTCGTCGCTGTTTTTCGTTAGAGAATACGAAGTTCGTACATTAAACGTCAAACTCTCGACGCAGTGTAGTTCCAGCTCACGCCGCATTCGTCGCCGAGCACTAGTGTCGTTTAAAGTACATTAGTGAATACCATTTTTAGGCTCGACGCTGCCGCAGCGCTGACACAGCGCTGACAGCAAGGCGGTTTCCTTAGTGAATAACACTGCTGGGCCCCGAACTGCCTGGCCCGACCTGTTAACTGGTTCGCTACTTTAGCACTCGACTCGTTAAGCAAAGTAAATAATTTGTAAGTCCCAATACGCGTGGGCAGCCTCATTATCCCGGCGACATTGTATCTAAGCGCGTAATCGACTCATTGGTGGCCTCATCAATACAATATAAGGCCCGAGTCCCGACTAATAAGTCTAATAACAGCCGATGCAACTAACAAAATAACTATCATTGTATTCAATTTCCGAAATGTTGTCCATTGTCAGCCTCTGTATACCTACAGAGGCTGACCGTGGGACTAGATCAATTTGTGTAGGTAAGCTACCAACCAAAGATATTTATTGTTAACTACTGTATATTAGGATTACGAGTATTCAAATGAGCTTTAGTCGGACATCATTTGGCAAATGGTCATCTCTTTCGACCAGGCTTTTTATCACCTGGTCCAATTGGTCCATAGATAAATCCATAAGGTGCTAAAGTAGTACCTCACATTATCAGCCCATTTTAGTCCACTGCTGGACATGGGCCTCTTATGTTACCTATGTGTATATGGACGCGTTAGTAATGCCCATAATTGCCACGCTGGCAAGCGGTTGGACGGTCGCAGTAGTACGTCCACTATGATGAATCTTCGTCTCGTTCATCGGTTTCAATAAAAACCTGCATGATGGTAACACATTGTATAGGTAAGTATAACATCCTGTCCGGCTTTTGCGGTTAATAATACTGTTACGTTCGTGGGGTGGGTTTTCTATAGAAAATGTATAAATAAGCCACTAATTAAAACTGATACTTTAATTACTAGTTAAAAGAACAAACACTAAACTAAAACACTAATCACACACTGACACTTCATACTGGTACAATTTTACACTCTCAAACTCGCCGTAGATTCGCAGTCTTCGCTCTTAATGTTAGCTCTTCGCTGTCTCGATAGAAACTACTCCCGGCCGGGTCATGCTGTGTATTTATACCAGCCACTCAAATCTACAAAGTACGAGAAGATTCGACTCTAGAAAGTTCCCGAGTTAGGTGCGCGAACATTCTAGAGTATCGCTGTCTCTTTCTACAGGTTTCTCTTTCACACCCGTCCAGAATGTTCTCTCTATAGCTGTCTCGTTCACATCCTTCCAGAACATTCTCTCGTGCTGTCTCTATCTAATAGTGCTTTCTCTTTCACTCCTATGGGAAATTTAGCTATATACCGATTTGTACTTTTTATCATGCCACCGGCGTAATACTACCCCCTCCTAAGACATGCTCGTCCCGAGCATCATTATTTCCGTGGTATTTTGCGAGCCGGTCAACGTGAACAATCTTGCATGGGCTTCGTAAATTCCTCCGAATCCGATATGAAACGTCATTGATCTTCGTAACCACTGTACGAGCTGCCATCCATGGTTTACCGTTGGATACTTTTTCCACAACTACACATCGACGACCTCCCTGACTTGCTGTTCCTGGTAAACGCACTGGGACTCGAACCTGTGCCTTTGGTAGGAGAACAATTCTTCTAGAGCAGTAAACATTCCCACTAATTCTTCCTTCCATAGGAACCTCATCAAATCTAGTTTTCAGGACTCCAACTTCCATGTCAATTTTATAACCATGGCACCTCATAAAATCTAGTCCAATAATACAGTCATCAATTATGTCGGCAACAATCACTTTGTGCCGATAAATGTGCTTGCCGATTCTTAAATCCACTCCGGTCTCTCCCTTGATGGGAATATACTGGCTAGTGGCTGTAAGCAGCTGTAGATGCGTCGGTTGGACTACATGACCTCGAGTCAGGTGTTTCAGAAGCCAAGAATTAATCACCGTCCGAGAAGCTCCGGTGTCGATAGTAAGGTTACATGGTATTCCACCAATTTCTCCCTTGACGACCAGACTATTCCCGTCGTTGACTTGTGAAATCACTACTGGGACATTTCGACCTCCAGCCAGCACTCGTCCCTTAGTCCTGGCTCTTACTCGTTTCCCTGCAGCGGCTCTGGTTGTACAGAGCCCTTATTCCTGGTCACAGAGGATTCATCTCGTTCTCTCCTGCTCCTTTTTTTCGGGCAACTAGTTTGTATATGGCCACGTTCTCCACAATGGTAACATCGTGGCCCAAACTCCCGACGAGGTGCAATCGGCTCCCTAGCAGATACCTGACGTAGCTTATACGATCTTGATGGATCTTGGCGTACAGCTTCAACTTCTAGGGCATGAGCTATGGCATCCTTAAGGATTTCGTGGTGCCCTAGTCGTACTGCCGCCCTTACTTCCAAATCCCGGATCCCATCAACAAATGCCTGCACCAGCATGGTTTTTATTAAAGAGTCAGCTGAACATTGGTATGCCTATCTGACCAGCTTTTCAATTTCCAGGGCCCATTGTTGCAATGTCTCATTACGTCCCTGCGTTCTGTCTTTCAGCTGAGCTCGGTAGACATGTTCTAGATGACTGTCTCCGTAACGGGCTTCTAATGCTTCTAGAAGCCGGTCATAAGTTTGTTCTTTTCCAAGAGCTTCTAGAATTGTAAGAGCCTCGTCACGAAGTTCCAGCGTCAGAGCCGTCATCGCTTGCTCCTTACTCCAACCGTTTGCTTTGGACACGGACTCAAACTGTAGCTTGTACGCCGCCCACGAAGATGTACCATCAAAAGGAGGTGCCTTAAATTTTCCACCTCCCGGTACGGATATCTCAGGTGCGCAGGTACTGATGCCACTAGCTACTTTTAATTCAAGCTTCTGGAGGCGACGCTCAACCGCTTCCTCTACAACAAGAATCTTGTACTCCATGTCACTGAGCTTCCCTTGGACTTCGTACATTTCTTGCTTCCATTCAGTAGCAGCCTTGTGCAACTCTTGAAGAATCAATTACGATTGTTCTTCTTGTTTTCACGACTGTTCTTCTTGTTTCCGCGACTGTTCTTCTTGTTTCCGCAACTGATCTTCTTGTTTCCGCGACAGTTCTTCTTGTTTCCGCGACTGCTCCTTCAGGAGAATCAGAATAGTTCTGAGCTGCAGGTTCCTCACGTGCAGTTTGGCTCCGGGTCACAACTCCTTTTGGCTCGGTCTCGTTGTCACGTGGTGTTATACCCATTTTCTAACCCGTTTCTGACACCAAATGTTACGTTCGTGGGGTGGGTTTTCTATACAAAACTTATAAATAAGCCACTAATTAAAACTGATACTTTAATTACTAGTTAAAAGAACAAACACTAAACTAAAACACTAATCACACACTGACACTTCACACAATTTTACACTCTCAAACTCGCCGTAGATTCGCAGTCTTCGCTCTTAATGTTAGCTCTTCGCTGTCTCGATAGAAACTACTCCCGGCCGGGTCATGCTGTGTATTTATACCAGCCACTCAAATCTACAAAGTACGAGAAGATTCGACTCTAGAAAGTTTCCGAGTTAGGTGCGCGAACATTCTAGAGTATCGCTGTCTCTTTCTACAGGTTTCTCTTTCACACCCGTCCAGAATGTTCTCTCTATAGCTGTCTCGTTCACATCCTTCCAGAACATTCTCTCGTGCTGTCTCTATCTAATAGTGCTTTCTCTTTCACTCCTATGGGAAATTTAGCTATATACCGATTTGTACTTTTTATTATGCCACCGGCGTAACAATACATTGTCCATCAAGGAAGGTAAGTACCGACTTAGTGACCCTGACGCATTCAATGTTTTTCATCACACTTGCTGACAAAAAACTAAGCTTTAAGACAAAAAATTATTAAATGACGTACTGACATTTCTATTATTCCCTAGGGAATTTGACTTTTCTATTACTCCCGCTATGCATGCAAGCAATGGCGCGCTTAGACAGCAAGTGTGATGAAAAAACTATTGAGTTCTACGGTTGCGATATCGCACAAAAAACAGAATAATAATTTAAAAACTCTAACTAGGTATGGAATACATATTTGGCTTATAGTTTAACCCCCTTATTCATAAACGTCTGCCAACTTAGCAAGCCACAAAAAGTATTGTTTATCCCTTACGGGCTTATCAATGTGTCTATAAGACGGAAAGGGACAAACATTACTTAGCGGCTTGCTAAGTTAGGAGACCGTTATTAATAAGGGGGTAAATGCCCAGCCAGCTTGCTACGAAGACATGTCCGACTTTTGATTGTTGGACCTGGCAACCATACTCCCAGTATGTATGTCGAATTGTCGATGAGTACGTACCTAACGAATATGCTCTTTGTAAATTTTAAACAATAAAATAACTTTTATAATAAGTGTCATCGTGAAACTAAAGGGCGGTCGTGAGCTAGACTTTAACATTATCTCTTGTAAAGAGCACGACTGGTGAGAAAGCTGGCTAAAAATGCAATAAAATAACAAGTTCAAGAAATTTAATTGCTTGGCGTATAAACTTTTAATGATTGAAAGCCATATTTTTAACAAAATTCACATTTCTGATTGACACAATAAATTACTAGTAATTCAGAAAGTTAGTGGTAACTATGCTAATTTAACTAACAAAACCTCGACAAAGCAGATCCTTTTAGTGGTATTTTCCTCCTAATGCGTTTATACGCACAGTCAATAGGAGAGGCCTACGACCAGCAGTGGACTATCATAGGCTGATGATGATGATGATGATGATGATGTACATACCATACGTACCTACATATTATTATACCACAGAAAAAAATACTTAGTTCAGAAACGTCCGAGGTGGGATTCGGGATTTGATTTGTTCCACAAAACTTGTTCGTAGACACCAGAACACACCAAACTAGAAATACCCAGTGATGGCTGTAACCTTTATCGCGCAGTAAGTAGCCCTTGCGGTGTTTAATAGGATGCGTTAATAATTGAAAGAAATGACTTTACTGCCCATCAACGCCCACAAAAACTTGTGAAAGACGACGTGCCTGCCACGACTCATTGAATCTTGGTTTCTTTTTTTTTCTAATCGGTAAGTTTATAGTCTTAGGAATGATATTACAGACAAAAATTTTATTTGTGAACAAGCAACGAATAAAACTAGTTTTACGTTGTTACTTAGTTCCAAAATCACAAGGCAAATTAAGCTACTTACTTAAATCGTTAGTTTTTGCTACTTAATGCATATTGAATATTCATTCGCCGGCGACACGATCATACGTTCTTCTCAAAATTTGAAGAATAACCGTCCACCGACAAACGATAGGCTAAATCCACATATTACCTAGTAAATGGATATCTGGTTTGTATGAAAAAGTAGTTAATATGACGAAAATGTTACTAATAATTTTATATTTTAACGAAAATAATAAAGCTCCCTGTTTAACGTAATAAAATCAACATAAGTTTAAAATGACCATTTAGGTATTATCTCTCACCACTCACATTATCTCAGATAAATCAAATCTCAAAATCTACAGGCCATAACTATTGGAAGTTTTAACGAGACATCCGACCCATTCGTTCTGGGGTTATGTGGTCGAAGCTTCATTTATCTCAACAAAATTTATCCGTGACTAATTACAAACACATGTTCTCACCTGACTGCAATCAGAGACGTAATCTCACGTATAATTGGACGTATTATTAACCGTCTAATGATGCTTTTATTTCTACCATTTTCAATTATTTTTTGTGTCAGTAGGCGTGATAGAAGGTTGATCGTTATAGACCAAAGCGATCACACAACTTTTTTTTTCTACACACATTTTTATAGGAGTTATTACTGGCGTCCGCGGCCTTTACATTAGTATGTACGAGTATGTATCTACAGTGATTTCATGTGTAAACTTAGGTAGGTACCTATGTGCAATGCAGTGATAATTAGAAATTAAAAAAAAATGCCTTTAACTATTGCCGGGTTTTTTTTAGTTATTACCTCATAAAACAGGTCCCTTCTAAGCAGTATTGCATCAGAGATACAACCGGGTAAGAAAAACGCCGCATTCTCCAAAGAAATGAGAGACATTAGTTTCCCGACATCAGTAGTTACATAAATAAGTTCCTTTTAGAAAGCTGGAAATCTTTTAACACCGATTGGTCGTGCAATACCGTCCTTACACTGCCATGAATCCTGCGCCCCGTCATTAATAGACTTTCACTGAGGAAATGCAATTTTCTAGAAAACGGTAGCGTGAAGACCAATAGTGTTTCTCTTTTTACCCGTCCGTGGCCGCCGGGGGCTGCGTTACGGCATAATGCTGGCCCTAACTAGGCTTTGAAATACGACCTACATAAGCTATAGAATGTAAATTATTTGCTTTTCTCCAGCAAGCGGACCATGAAGCATCGGCTGAGTAGGTAAGTGAGTAGTGCTCCGTAATGTTATTAACCAAGGTATATTTATTGATACTATAATAGCTTAATAGATAATATGCCCCTGTCCCTGTCCACTACCTGCCATAAGTAGCCGGACATAAGTAGCAATACATCGAGGATATATTTCTTAAGTCGTGAAATTCTTATAGATAATGTTCTTGTGAACTTTTCAATAAACCATGTGAAATTAGGTATTTCACCACACCAACCAGTTTTACTAGTAAATAACTAACATAAAAAATATTAAATAAATATTTATAACACAATCTCCCAAAGCTTTCATTCGGAGTTTCTTATTCTCAGGAAATTTACGAAAACACTCCTGCAATTATGAGAATGTCCTTCACCTTACACATTGCCTGAAGCCATCATACCTATAGGAATAGTGACGAATCTATTTTCGATGTTATTTTGAGTGTCTTTTTTGTTAAATTGTTTTTAAGCGAGGAACCTCTCACTGGAAAATGCATTAAAGGTAACGCCGATCATCTAGTTATGTAGGAACGTACCTATTTATCAACATAAAAAAACACTAAGCCTAACCGAACCCGATAAAAAAGTTATGTTGTTAATACCAAAATAGTCACAAACATGGTATAGATATAAGTCAATGTTATCCTGACTCAAATAATATATTCCGAAGTTAACTTCATCAGTAATGTGGTTAATCTGTCAGCACATCTCGCACGCTTTTACGCATTCGGAGATGCATTTGCATAATAACCGCGTACCGTATCCGCCGCGATATCCCACATTCCTGCCTCGTCCTTCACCTTTCGCTAAAGGAAAGAACACGACCCGATCTCAGTCCCAAACAATGAAGTAACCTGTCTACTTGCAAAACTTTCTGCGTGCAAATCACGTTTTTGATAGTCTTACAGCTTTGGTGATTTTATCTGGGATTCGTAAAATATCGCGCGGACTAGTTTAGTTTCGACACAAAGTGATAGATAATCAAATGCTAGTGCGGGATCGGCTGACCTTTTGCAGCTGGAAGGGTCAGAGTTTACGTCACTAGCTTCTTGATTTAAGGTCGGTGTTATAAGTGTTATGACTTAATCCTGTCAGGAAAGAATGGTGGGGCGATCTTCAGGCTGTAAGGAAGTTTCGCATTTGTTGTTTCAAGTTTAAATTAAAACGATGATTTCAAACTCATTATCGGCCAAAAATAAAGAACAGCATGATCAAAATTTAATAAACCTAGAGATCAATGGTGGACTCGGATGAAAGTACTAGGCAGGTACATTAGGTACTTATACCTAATCTAAACTCAAGGCAGCTTGTTCGATGGAGTTCCAGGAAAACTATTCGACCCTTCAGTGTTAACAATCACAATGATCACTTTACCAAAAAAAGATACTTAAAGAGCATTAAAGTATTACTTCGACTAAAACCTTCTTAGGCATTTCTTTTAAACTTCTTAACGTCTTTCCGAGGAATTACTGCTAAAGAAATTCATCCTGTCAGAAATTGCATATGTTTTCAAAACCACAAACGTTAATCGTGCAACCTAACCGAAACAATACTCTTGCACTTACCAAACGCTCTTTGTCCGTTAATGCTTTGTGTGCAGTCAAAACTGAGTACAGCAGTACAATAAGATTTGATCCCAATATCTTCGCTTACAGGGTTCTTTACCTATTGATCATCAGTGCCGTAAGGTGTAAAATTCAAATACATTTTCTTGATAATACCTAATGAACTAGCATTTTATTAATAGCCGCGACGATTGGGCAGTCGCGGCGCCTAGCGGGGCGTCCGCAGTTCCGGACACTTGGCGAAATCAATAACGGACAATAAGCTAATGAGTCGATTACGCAAAGCTATTCTTTTGATTGTCAGTTATTGATCTTAAAGATAGAGTTAAACGAATAGTAATCTTGTATTTGCTTGTATCTTAAAACTATTAAAAAATATATTATATTTTTATTACCAGTACTCATCACGAGATTGCAAAATTGAATAGTGCTCGAAGTTGCATCTAAATTATCGTGCCATAATAACTAAGATAAAGAGTAAAGAGGATCACTGTATTTTTGTTTAACTGAACTGTT
Source organism: Thaumatotibia leucotreta (assembly GCA_025490895.1). Taxonomy (NCBI): domain Eukaryota; kingdom Metazoa; phylum Arthropoda; class Insecta; order Lepidoptera; family Tortricidae; genus Thaumatotibia; species Thaumatotibia leucotreta. The sequence continues at coordinate 4,786 of JALPQI010004954.1, read as the reverse complement.
TTGTTACCTGAACGGTAATGACTATCTCTGTCCTTTATCTAAAGCACCCATTGTATAATCCAGAGCGTAAAATAACATTAACAAGAATTTTATAAAGAGAATAGCCGTACACAAAATTAGCAACATTGCAATTTAACGTTAAATTGCAATGTTGCTAATTTTGTGTACGGCTATTCTCTTGAGATCTAAAGCGATTGTTATGTTTATGACAGATTTCAAAGTGGGGTATTACAGACTCTGTAATACCCCACTTTGAAATCTGTCATAAACATAACAATCGCTTTAGATCTCAACCGTCGCAAATTAGAGCAAATAAGTAAAACACTTTTAACAATGATTGCAACATTCAGATGTATCAATAGAAATCAATGAATGCATCTTAGAAGACAATAGAAGTAATAAACTCAAGGCTGCTTAATTTAAATAATAAAATCTTGCAAATTACAAGGCGATGCCTCGATGCAATATTGTCGTAACCTGTAACGAATAATGATAAAGCATTTTAACCACAGGTGTAATGTATCCATAATGTCATGTCAAACATAAAGTACATCCAAATGTCTAACCTTGGAAATGAAGCGCTTATAATGAAGTAAGTACAAATTAATGTTGTTACGAAAATGTGTTAGCATTAGCACGCCCGTATGTCGAAAACCCTTTCTCGATTTTCACATTAGGTACCTCACATGATGCAACAGCTTATTTATCTTAAAATGTTTGAACTCTAATTTGACGATGATAAATCTGAAAATATTGCACCGTAATTTGAGACGTGCGTGTTGTATGTACATAATGATTTGATTTGTTGTTGCATAGTCATCAACAGTTTCATAGATATAATGACCAATATTTACTTAACAAGTGCTTATTCAATAATAGTTATCTTATCTTTGGGCATTTCCATTTACGGTTGCCTATAATATAACAACTGTATTTAAGAATTTGAAATTTATATATTCAACGAGCTCCTTCGAAGTGAAATACGCGAAAAAAGTTTCATAAAAATGACGTATTTTTTGTACGTCATTTTTCAAGATTAAAAAAGAATGCAAATGAACATAAAAATGGGGACATTTATTTTATTTCATCATCATCATCACCACCAGCCTATGATAGTCTAGTTATTTTATTTATGTACTAGTTAAATAAACATATTCGCTTGCTTTTCCGAATGGAAATAATAATGTAATGTACCTACCAATGCTATTTGTCAATCTAACATAATAATTATAGGCATAATTGCAAATACAGAAATGCCTCTCGAAACATAAATTTGCACCACGATACCGGCATCACTGAATATTTTAGAGGTACTAAGAGCAAGATCAAATCAATCAATGCACACAGAAGAGGCTTGATTGCAAACAATTTGTACATAGTTAAAAACCTGTGTTGAAAATCAAACAGGTCATAATTTTTGTGTCAAGAGGTTAAATTTTGTGTAACAACTTTTGGCAGAGAAAAAAAGATGACAAATAAAAATTTTCTATGAGCAATCAAAAATACGCGCCTACTTTTTTTAAATATGACAAATTGATTACTATCAAAGGTTGTTAGACAGAGTACACCCTATAATTAGTATGACTAACTTTCGTAACACAATTGACGCGGTCGTGAGTTTTGTTTTGATTAAGGCCTATGTACAATTTTTTGCCATCTTGCCAAGAGTTATCTGCTTTATCGCTACCTAATTCGGTTCTCTCCCTCTCTCTCTTTCTCTCTGCACTAAGAAGCGCAGTCAAATAATATACCTATGTGCAGGGAGTACATGATTAGTTTTCAATATTTTGGGTAGGAAGTATGGACAGACGGGTATCGAGCGTATCGAATAACCAGATTCGGGAATTTATCGAGCATCCTCTCACCGATTTAAGAGGCATCCCGCGGCTACCGTTATCGGGTTCCATCGACGGATGGACGAACGCTTCATAGATACGCTCCACCGTTCCCATTATTCCTATACACAAACACTTACACCATCCGTATTAAAGTACAATCTCGTACATACGTGTGTCTTGATGTTGTCGGAACCATAAAGTGCCTACGGACAGGATCCGTGATGCACCTGTCCACTATAATACCTTGTTAATCCTATAACAATAGGTACGTCAAAATCTGGACAAAGGTAATAATAATTTTTATTTAGTGAGTCTTCGTGTCATAATAGGAATTAAATGGGAGTTCCCGTTATGTATTTCTTATTATCGTCTTTCTTGTACTTACACACAGTTTGCTTAAATCTTTTATTGATATTTATTGTGAGTGTTTATGCGCCTTTGTGTTTAAAACCCGAAACGGCAGCCGAAATCGGTTCAATGGTTGAGCCCAAAATAGGAAGATTTACAAGCTAAGTGTTTCGACAAAAAACTTTAAAATTCCAGTCTGGTTTTTCGGCGGTCTTGACGAGAGTTTATTGAACTTTGAAAAACGCAACCAAGCGAGGAAAGATCGATGCATTGTCCCTTTAATTCAATTTTATATTTTTGTGATATAATGACAGAACAAGTTTAAAAACATGACGTTATCTAGATGCAAGTCTCAATCGATTCACGTCACTTATGTTGTAGAGTATGTAAAACGTGACACCTCTTTTGTCAACAGACAAGAATTGTTATTTAAAATTTTGAGGTACATTTTTCAACTAAAAGCTACTAGTTAATTAATGGTAACTATACAAAGTTTATAAAATGTTTATATATACATTATCAGCCTATTTCAGTCTACTGCTGGACATAGGCCTCTTCTAGTACAATCAAGTGCAAAAATAAGTATCGAAAGAATCCGCTCATATTTACATATGTTACAATGTTCTTATAACACAGAATTAAGGAGCATTTAGACCAAACGAGCATTCATTTTTATCCCCCACTCTAAGAAATTCGTTCGTTACACAAAACGTGATTCGTCGAAATTCGTTGATTTCGTAGAGTGGGGGATAGAATGAGCGAACGCTCGTTTGGTCCTAAAGGCATAAATCGGTTACGTCAAGATCTTTTCCGAGGCAGGCGAACTTCGAATGAATACCCCTTTGTGATAAGTTAACCTACGGTTTTTCCATGAATATAACCACCACGACTACCACGTCTAACTACCAGGTAACTTAACAGTTGCATACGCAACGTTGCCATACATTACGAGCCTAGAAGAAGGACGTGCGAGTTGCTCCAATATTGCGGACAATGCACTCGCGGCGAATTTGACCAGTAGGCTTAAGATGGTACTTCATGGTACCGTGTTTAATCATTAGTGCGAAAGTGATGCGTTGCACGATAAATAGATAGAACGGGACCTGTGAAGACACAGACGCGTTATGCCGCAATAGTTCAGAAATAGTAGAGAATGTGAAGTTTAAGTTCTTGCCTTTACTGTATTATTACACTTTTAGTACATAATAAACATTTTAATACTAGCGTCAGTAATATATATTACCAATAAACGGTTTTAAAGGTGGGTAATAATCGCATAACCGTATTTAGTGTAGAAACCACATAAATCAGCGTTTAATAATGACTACGTATTTTGATATCTTTATCGTATCTGTATTGAAGTAATAGCGTAAAATCGTGCACTTGTGGACTACGCGTGTAATAAATAGACATTATTAATTATCGCTATTTGGAATATTAATAGGTAACTGTCCAATTCGGCTTTAAACAGTTTATTGTGGGTGCGCTAAATGGCTCCTTAGTATCTATTATATTCAATACCTATTGAAACGATGAGGGCACTTAATTTTATGAACATTAAACGATATGATAAAATAAATAATATGGCGTCGTACTATATTTAACGCCTGTAACTTTGGCATAACTGTAACTGAAACCACGTGGGTTGTACGATCAGCCAAGTTATTCAAGTTACAAATTCCAATACACATTGCAATTGTATAGTAATTGTTTATACATGTAAATTGTAGATAAGGCGAATAGTTTGATTGACTGTGAGTGCAGACTAACCAGAAATAAAATATTGTTTGTTTAGTTTTTACACTTTTTACTATTCCTAACTTACCTCTACTAGTTCGTATATGCAAATACTTTATAAGCTTATTACGAGTAAGCTATTTGTAAGTTTTGTAGGATGCGAACTTGAATGTACCGTCTACATATATTACGATATCAATCTTGACAAAAAATACATGTTCATGCGCATTATGAGCAATGATACCAGCGATTAATTCAACTGTTATTTGTTAATCAACGTTGATCGTGTTAATGTATAGCGACAACTTACTTTGACATGAAACGCCGCGCCCGTAATTAAATGATAATTATAATTACTACACAATTATAACCACTCATTACTCGTATATATTTTTTTAATTATTTTCGAATACCAACTAGAATATTTAAATATTGATGGAGGTGTACATCTTCCTTTAAATAAATGTACCTTATTAATATATTAATGATAAAATATATTTTTCACCACACTGCTCGTAAACACGCTGTTTTTCCTTCAATTTCAGAACAAAACTGTGTTTTAATCTCTAGAGGTTAAAGTAATTTTTTTTCAATCTTCTGGATAGACTAAAGCTGATTTGTTTATTTTTTGGAAGTTGAGGACTTGCAAATAAATACCTTCTAATTTGTTGTGTTTGAGTTTTGTTTCGTATGTTTCCTCGCTTTGGTGTGGTGAAAAATGTTGTGTTTCACTCGGCAGCCAAGCTTGTTCAACTCTCGTGCCTTAAAACCGAGAAGGTTTCAATATTTGCACGAGAGTTAAACAATCACTTTGCTCCCTAGTAAAACAAATAACTATTACAATGCATCATGAGCTCGTAAAG
>JALPQI010004953.1:0-63642 GCA_025490895.1 Thaumatotibia leucotreta | reverse complement strand
TTTGTCAGTTCGCGTGTCGGACTTAAAGCGTCCGGGAAATACCGACAGGTCGGGCGTTTCCCACGGATTTCTAACAGATCTACTGATCACCGGATGTCGAGGAACGCTAAGTGGTTTTGACTGTCTTTGACAGGAGTTCTTGACTGGGGTAAATGCGGGTTGCCTAGAGTTGTACCTAAGAGATTGCGATAATGAGAGCAATGGTTCTCACAATTAAAATAACTCTTACTTCTAGTATATCGGGTGTCTCAAAATTATGGGGCATGAAGGGAAATTACTCTAAAAATTGTTGATAGACTATGATAAAAAGAGACTTTATTGTAATATTTACTTCGGTTACCGCGAGGAAGACACATGAAATAAAACTATGAAAACGGATAAACTCGCGTATATTAATTAACTTTAAATAGTTCAAAACGTCGGAATGAAGTTTTATCCGTTTTCATAGTTTTATTTCAGACTTTATTTTATTTTTAATAAGGAGCAATACTGCTTTCATAGATTTTGTATATCAAGTAGATCATTTTTAGAAGTATGTAAGTAATTTCAGCAAATCATATAAATAATGTTACAGCGGATTCCTGACCTATTTGAAGTTAAAAAAATATCGTATGAAGTTTGCCGCATTCCATCTTTATTAAGATAAAATGTAACTGTTGTTAAAAATCGTTTTTGACTGTTATTTAATGATAAACGCATTTTAGGAAAGTATTTTTTTACTGTGCTGTCTTAGTCTTTTCCCACTTCATTGAAAACAGACTTCAAATTGATCAAATAATATTTAATTACCTAGCATATGTAAAAAGACTTAAAAGTGCAGTTTTTCGCGATAGTTTTATTAATAAAATACTTTTTTTTTATTCATACATATAAAAAAAGTATTCAGGCAGTCAAAACACAATTTATTTTTGTACTGGTTCAAACTTTTTTTTGCCTCAGGAATACACAGTTAAATTTTTTTATTTGTATCATGGGCACCTTGTATACGATGTGTCTGAGGTTTTAAGTGACTTGGAAAACTCCGTGTATAGTCTAACGTCTAACCAAACGACAAAAAATATGCCTAGACAGTGCATTGCTCTTAATTTGATACTTAACCGACCGTTGATCCACAAATGACATTTTACGCAGCAGGAGATAAGTCATTAGTGATGTAGATGTCATTCGCTGTCATTATAGCTATGGCACTGCTCTCACCGCGAGCTACTAAGCTATGAACTATGGGCTATAAACACGAACAGAAGATACGCACTCCCGTGTAAAAAAAAGAGACACGGCGATACTCGCCCAGCTACCACCTATCACCGCTGGGCGAGTATCGCCGTGTCCCTTTTTTTACACGGGAGTGCGTATCTCTTTATATTTTTTATAGCCAATAGTTCATAGCTTAGTAGCTCGCGGTGAGACCAGTGCCTAAACCTCGATATTTTTTTAGTAGAAACTAGAGATTGACGCAATTAAACATCGATATAACTGTTATCGATAAGTATTATAGTGGTTGATAAATAAATAAAATAATCCACCGTAATTTAGACATACAGTACAAGAATGCAAGACATATTAAAAACGATACAACATTCTTCTTATATCTTGTATTGTTATTTGATGAATATCAAAAGAACAAAGACTAATACTACCCTCGTCATACTAAGTTTGAGCTATTGAAATTTAAACCTAAATGTGTTTGAAAATTTAGTCGCTTTTCTTTCGTTTAAAAAAAATAATAATATGTCCGTTATAAATCACATTGGCGATAATCTTCACGAGGCTATAATCTAACGCCAAAAGGAAATAATTACTATGTAGTATTAGATATTTTAAACAAAGCCAAAACGCGTCCTAACCTTCTTGGTTACCTGAATTTACGAAGTTAGCATATTTATGAGAATAGGGTTTACTCATCGATAACAGTTAATATCGATGTTCGATTTTGTCAATCTCTCGTACCTTCTAGAAATATATCGAGTTATCATTATAGCACAAACTTTATTTCAAAATCTATGGGGAAACTAAAGGCGTTTGCACGCAAGGCGCGCCCTTACATTTCATGTGCCTTAACTTTCTGAACGTCCTAATCGTGCATTTTATTTTGTTATAGAAAAGTTGAACATGGAATATGGTTATTTCTTTTTGAATCCCGATAATAAGTAATATTATAATCGGTATAGAGATAAAATGACACTAATTTAATTGCATAAAATATAAATGTGATTCGATATTACCATATTAAAGTCTTTAATTTATTCTTAGACCAATTTTTATTGGCTTGAGCGTTTGTCGAAAGATAGCAAAAATTTGCATAACATTCTTAGAAATGTATTAAAATTATCTCTATACGGCGCATAGTGATACATAAATATCTTAACTGAGACATCTTCCCAAAATCGATCTAGTCCAAGTGATGTGGGTACCAGTTGACTATATATATAATAGATAGATACATATAAACACTGGCAATGGGCAGGCTACATTGCACGTAGAGCAGATGGTCGATGGGTTCGAAAAGTGCTCGAGTGGAGACCACGGCTAGGCAAACGCAGCGTAGGACGTCCACCCACAAAAAAGACGGACGACCTTATAAAGGTCACCGGGACACGCTGCAGGTCGCATCTAACCGGTAGGGGAGATACGCCATGAAACGGACATTTAACTTTGAAGTAAGATACATACTGTAGTTAAAAACTTAGGAACTCATTAACTATCATTAAGGATTTCGGATATACTGTAGTATAATTATTATTACACTATATTAAATAAAAAACCATAGTTTTTATGAAATATTTAAATATCTTTAATCTCACTCGTGTCCGTTTCATAACACCTGTAGCACTGAATCGGACAGTGGGTGTATTGAAACGGACTAGGAACCAATACTTGACTTTGAGACACATAAGGCACAATAATACTTATTTTAATAAGGCCATTACTTAGTAGATCCCAAACTACGATCACAGAATTACCGATTACAAAAAAATCAACATAAAATATTCAATTTCTTAGTCTTGGTTTAATTTTTCAACCATTATAGTAATTAGTTTTTTTTAACAATAATTCTTATTTTAATAAGTCAAACACTTTGGTAGAACTCAAACTGAGATCATAGAACTAACAACTACTTACAAAAAAAACAACATAAAATAATTCAACTTCTTTCAACGTCCGTTTCAATGCGACGGTCCCTGGCCGTTTCATTGCGAATCGAACCAAAAAATCATCATCATCATCATCAGCCTATCGCAGTCCACTGCTGGACATAGGCCTCCCCAATTTCACGCCACCGTTCTCGATCTTCGGCTGCTTGCATCCAGCTCCTGCCACCAGCTCCTGAACCAAAAAATATTTTAACCAAATTTTAAATAATAATGTATCGATAAGATCATAACTCACCGTTCCGTATGTCCTTGAGAATATGCCTCAACAAGTACAGACATTAAAATTGTAATTTAAGATGTTGCCCAATTTTAAATTAGTTTGCAAAAATATGCAATTTTTTACAAAATTCATTCGCTTCAACTACGTGCGAAATAGTGAAGTAAGTAATGTCTCACGGGATCTGCCATTATTGTGGGTTCACCTATGGTCATCAATGTTGACAACAACCAAAGAACCTTGAAATGTTCGTTCAGATTTTTTTAAGATATTGATAGTGTCCGTTTCATAACGCGTCCGTTTCATTGCGTATTCCCCCTACATGTGAAGGTCCAGAGGGGAGGCCTATGTTCAGCAGTGGACGTCTTATGGCTTACATGATGATGATGATGATATAAACACATAGACAGATAAACTTAAATACGTAGACATCTATGACCAAGGAACAAATATTTGTGATAAAGGAGCATTCCATGAAAACATTTACTTTTTGTCGCTTACGTGTCGCTATGGTAGCTACCCTAATAAAATACACTAGCTCCTAGGAAACATTGTCTATCTTAAAGTCTTGATATGTTATTATTATACCGTAACTCTGCTTACTAATTTAATTTTTAAAAAGTATTGAAAAGACTGTGTCGCTTACGACATTTTTCATCGAATGCTCCTAAACAAGTTCACAAATAATGCCTTCGCTGGGATTCGAACCCAGAACCTCCAGCTTCGTAGGCAGGGTCACTTTCAACTAGGCTGCGGAGGCTGACAAAAAATGGGCGGAAACAGGGTACTCGTAAAGTGGCAACACAAATTACAACGGTCGATTACTTAATTGATTTCAAAGTTGATTGAATGTTCGAAGTGCAAGTCATTTAAATCAACAGTTTATATTCTGTAAAATTGGAGATGACCGTATCGCTTTTACATAAAAAATGGTTGTATAGTATAAAAAGGTTAAAATCTTATAGAACTTGTATGAAACTTGAATTCTTCTGTACTTTAGTCATATCTTAGACAGGTTGCTTATAATGTGTTTCGATACAAATTTTCGGTTTAATTAATAATATGCGACAAAAAAGTGTTACAAATACAGTCACAGTCAAAAATATCACCAGTTTCATCATCATCATCATATCAGCCGAAAGACGTCCACTGCTGAACATAGGCCTATGTTCAGCAGTGGACCACAGTTTAGGTACCAATAAATTTTTTTTCCTAACTAGTGCGCAAAAACGAACTTCGCGCGCGGTAATTTCTCTTTTTGACGCACTTGTTATGAAAAAAATCGTCCCTTACACGTGCAAAAACTTTTTTTAACTCGGGTGATTGTCGCCATCCTTTCACTCGGGCACCAACTTTTAAAGTTTTCCCGCACTAGTTAGGAAATGTAGTATTTTAGTACAGATGGTGCCTTTTTTACGCGCTAGGGCGAAAAGTAGCTCATTGTTGTCAGGTCCAAAACTTTGGAGAGCCATCTGTACTAAAAACGTCTCCTTTTGGTCGTGTTTTAAAACATCGCCACTCGTTTCGAATTTCATGTATGTATCTGCACTTGTGTCATACATAATGTACAAATTTTTCACATTTATATTAAGGTCGTGTGAATATATTATGGCTCCTAAAAATTGTAACAATTGACGACGGTACAAAAATCAAAAAGTAACTAATTTTCTGAATGACGTAAAATAGCTGAGGATTACAATTGCTTAATTTTATTTTAATTCTTTCGTTTTATATGTCTGTTTAATTTTATTACTGCCATTATTGGCTGTCTATTTCAGCTGACTTTTGACACTAAGCACCTCGTGGCACAAAAATACGCATAATAATATGTGAGGAATTTTCAGAAACAAAAATGCTAAACTCAACAATATGTAACATCGATATGATTAATGTCGCCTTGAATGTCAAGACTTAAAGTGAGGAAATAAGTGATTTTTTATATAAAATCACTGTGATATTATGTAACTCTGAAATGCTGAATCAATTAAGCCTTTGCGAATATAATTTTTATATCGATTATTTATTCAAATATCGCCAAAGCATTCCTCATCTATCACTGTTCAACTGATTGATATGTTTTGAGCTACGCCACGGGAGTGTTCCAAAGGACTATGCGTCAAAATGGACCAAAATCCAACAGAGCTGGGAGTAGTGTCATTAAAAAGGTCTGCTTATGTGCTTTATTTCATTCTATAGGTGCAAAGTTGAATTCCATCGGATAATTTTGTATGAGTAAGGCGTTCTGCGGGCACTCTCTAAGTAAATCATCGTCGTTCACACACCAATCGTCATAGTATTTACTCTGACTAAAATACAAATATCTCCGTTTTGCAATGAAATTGAACATAGTGCCCATAGAATGAAATGAAATAAATGTAAATACCTATTTAATGACACCACTTTCAGCTCTGTTGGTTTTTGGTCCACTCTCCACACAAATCTGCCCATAGTCCTTTAAACGTCTTAGACGAAAAACGCATTAAAAACTCATTATAAATACGACTTATGAAACTTTTTTATAATAGAAATCAATTGACAAATCAACATATTTAAAACCAACCAAACGCTCTAAATTAAAGTATCAACTCTGCTTCATATATAATTTACTCTGAACCTTTTAATAAATTAAAAAAGTATCAACTCCGTTTGGATAACTGTCTTATAGACCCTTTTTGTTTTAAAGTTTTGATTGAATCAATATGCTAATTAAGTTCTATACATGCTGCGTAAGTTATCGACAGTGTCGAAGTAATCAACGAGGAATTTCTTTAGTCTGTGACATGTGAGATGGTGCCCATTTGTTGACTGATTGGTACACTATACGTCTTGGTAGTTTGTTGCATAATTTATGGTAATATTGAAATGTATGGTAATGAGCTATTGACTACCGTATTTGGTTGGAAAGTGTTCTATAAAGTTCAACAAATATCTTTGACAAGTGAAACTCACTATAAAAACTGTCGGTACTTTTAGCAACCTCCTATGTCAGTATTAAATCAGAACTGAGATAAGAGTTTTATTTCATGTACCTATTTGTTACTTAGCTTAGTCTTGTTTGTCAATCGGCGATGTTATAGTAATGGCAGTTTATCTAATGTGTCCACTATGATGACGCTGCTGCCCATCATCAATCTTTTAACAAATAGTGGTCAGTGACACTTAAATCCCTTAGTCGAATCTTACGACATCCGCAGGAGGAGTTGGGGTGGTGACAAATGTATTCTTACTGCCGTTACCACACGGATAAAAATGTTGTCCCAAAATTTTTTTTATATTACTTATCGCCAGAGATAATGTATGAAAAAATGCTAACATAATGGAGAAAAAAATATTAAGACTGAAATTTTCTCCTAACAGGATTGAAACCGCTAGCGCTTTTCAGTGGGAATCATATTAAAAGTTCTAATTGCAAAATAAAGTGAGGGGTTTTCAAAGTTGAAAAAATGCCCCAGATCCTTATACAGAAGGCGTTTGAAGAAATTACTTTAGTGAAATATAGCATTTTTCATCTCTTTTTTATCGCACCCTGTCTCGTTTTAATAGTGGCTTTCTCTTGAGAGCCACAACATGATGGGTTTATATTAGGGTTGTCACCGAAAACAAAATAATAATTGAGCATTTCTTCATTATAAATTAACAACGGTATATACCACAGATGTCATATAAATAAATAAATAAATATCTTGGGACATCTTACACAAATCGACCTAGTCCCACGGTAAGCTCAATTGATGCTTTGATGTGGGTACCAGGCGACGATATATATAATAGTTAGATACATATAGATACTTAAATACATAGACAGCCATGACCAAGGAACAAACATTTGTGATAAATAAATACACAAAGAATGCCCTCGCCGGGATTCGAACCCGGAACCTCTAGCTTCGTAGGCAGGGTCACTACCAACTAGGCTACGGAGGCTGACAAAGATATATACCATAGATCATGCAAACGTATCTACTTAGCGTGTCAAATGAACTCTTTCAAATCCACGGAGTTGTCCGTCTTTAATCGCAGCTTGCAGCTTTCGGGCGTCAAATTTTGTAAGTTGAAGTGAACAAAAACATTAATAATGCCTCCTTAAGTAATATTAATTGCAACAACACAAAAAAATAAGAATACTCAAGGGCCTGAGACATATTTAAAATCATAGGCAAGTAACAACTTCAGTACAAAATCTGACACGCTCGGCCGCCATACAAATGAATGAACTTGTTTCTTCTATCCAAATCTAATTCTGTGGTATATGTACTGTTGTACATATTTTGGTGGTTGCTTTTGTAATATTTTGTTTACTGGGCTTTTTTTAATGTCAGCACAGATGGTGCCTTTTTTACGCGCTAGTGGGAGAAGTGGCTCATATTATTATAACATCAGGTACAAAACTTCTGTATTAAAAAAAACATCGTACGAGACACATGCAAAAAGGAAATTCGTAACTCGTGTCGAATTAAAACACTCTCTACGGTCATGTTTTAAAACATTCCCACTCGTTTCGAATTTCATGTTTTTCGCACTTGTGTCGTAATGTACTATTTTATGCGTTAGTGTGCAGTGAGAAGTGTATCATTTCATTTAAGGTAGATAACTTCGGTGGGCCATCAACCATCTGTACTAAAAACGATACACGTGCAATACTAAAATTCGTATTGCATGACGATTGAAAACATTTCTTTTGGTTGTGTTTTAATTTATTGCCAATCGTTTAACAGTTTTCTCGTATATTTTGAATGACGTTCCTCCTCCTCCTCCTTGCGTCGTATTTAATGCTGAGGGTCGTGAAATCCTCTTAGGATTAACTTCTTTCTGACGGTTTGCCGCCATCTATGCCAGTTTTTCGCATCATGCAGAGCGCAGTGTAGTTGGGTGTCTAGAGCGGAGCGAACCTGATCTGACCACCTTGTTGGACTGCGCCCCTAGGTCGTTTGCCATCAACCTTCCCAGTGATTATAGCTGTTCAAGGTTGTGGCCCTCCTTTCTGGCTATGTGTCCGAAAACCGCCAGTATCCTGCGTATAACTACAAATGGTCGACAGTCTCGTCTTGATGTTGAGCTCACGCAGGATTGATACATTTGTGCGAAAAGCACTCCACGGAATTTGCAATATCTTCCTCCAGCACCACATCTCGAATGCATTAATACGGGCTCGGTCTACGTTAGCGAAATAAGAAGATTGACAATGAAATCGACATTAGTCCTAGAAAATGCTCCCATTTTGTAATAAAACAGGCTACAGTTTTATAAGACGCGCTTTCAACTTGAGAGCTACTCGAATTATCGTATGCCGGGTTATTTCGAATAGATTTCCTTGGCTTTGCGTAGAGATCTATCTCCGCTCTGCGTTTTCTATCGCATTTATAATGGGGAGTGTTTGAGGATTGTACGGATTTACCCGTTCTTCGTCACTGTCACTCTTTCTACTGTCGTTTCGCGTTTATGAGACAGTAATAGGTTTTTGGTTTTTCACGTGATATTCCACAATTCGATATCGCTATGAACGCCTTTTTTTCCCGAGTTGTCGATACTGAAAGAAAGAAAGAAAGAATAGTACGTTTCCTAACTAGTGCGGGAAAACTTTTTTTCGGCGAGGATGAAAGTTGGAGCCCGAGTGAAACGAGGGCGACAATCATCCGAGTTAAAAAAAAGTTTTTGCACGTGTACGGGACGATTTTTTTCATAACAAGTGCGTCAAAAAGAGAAATTACCGCGCGCGAAGCGTGCGCAAAGTTCGTTTTTGCGCACTACTTAAGAAGAATACATTTATTTAACGCCACAAATAGAACAGAAAATAAAACATACAAAAAGTAACAAAGTCTAGACGTTAAAAGGGATCCCCACTCAGTATGTTGCCACGGCAAACCATGGCGCTGGTTTTCAGTGGGAACCTAACTTAAACTAAAATAGTGACACTAAAAATCTTACAAACTAAACATAGAACTAAAAAGAGTGCCGATACACACGTCAGCCACGCCAAAAAAAAATCAAATAAAAATAAAAATAAATCTGATATAAGTTAGTACTGCTTTTGTCAGCCTCCGTAGCCTAGTTGGTAGTGATCCTGCCTACGAAGCTGGAGGTTCCGGGTTCGAATCCTGGCAAGGGCATTATTTGTGTATTTATTTATCACAAATATTTGTTCCTTGGTCATGGCTGTCTATGTATATAAGTATCTATACATATGTATCTATCCATTATATATATCGTCGCTTGGTAGCCACATCACAAGCCTTAATTGAGCTTACCGTGGGACTAGGTTGATTTGTGTAAGATGTTCCAAGTTATTTATTTATTTATTTTATTGTTAATCCAACAAACCTTGATTGATTATGAGTCTGTTTGTATACAACATACATAAGATTGATGTTAGGCACTGCTTCTCTGCTCACTAAATAAATAAAACATTTATTTTGGCTGATTGAAAATAAAAACATAGTTAAAGACTTAATCTAAGCAAAACAGACAATCGCGTCAATTGTGTTATAAAATTTAGTCATATTGATTAAAGTGTGTACTCCGTCCAACAATCTTTGGCAGTTGATCTGATAGAAAATTTGAATTTTTATTACATAATTTAAATTCGTTACACAAAATTTAAATTTATTACATAACATTTAAATTCGTTACATAAAAACTACAACATTTAATTTTGTCTCCATAAAGACCTTTAACTAGTCCTGTTTCTTTGAAAAAATGTTGTAAATGATAATAGTGTGGCAGCCCTGTAAGCCTTGTAGATCTATTTTTTCCCGCAAGCTATTAAGTCAAAACGCCTTATCTAAAGCTGGGAACCTTTTTTCTGAATTACGATTTCTTTTTTACACCCTATGTCTTCTGATAGGTTCTGGAGGACAAAATGGCGTAATCGATTTGATAGAAAAAGTATGCTGAGGTTTACTATCGAGTTCCTGGACGTAAGGTTATTCGTCCGTAGTTGTTATTTTATTTTTATTTTTTTCTGGTGGTAGGACCTCGTGCAGGGTCCGCCCGGATAGCTACCACCGTTTTACCCGTTAACCTGCAGCTAAATAGCAGTGTTTTCATTGCTGTGTTTCGGTTTGGGGGTAAGATAGCCGGTGTAATTACTGGCATAGAGGCAATCCATCTAAGTCCCCAGGCGGCAGCGCATAGGCGATTTTTTGGTCACTAAGTCCATGGGAGTCAGTTCCTGCTTTCCATCAGGTGGGTTGAGAGCTCAGTTGTATACCTTCGTCACATAAAAAAAAAATATCTACATAAGTACTGTGTTGTTATTTTATTTTGGTGTAGTGTTTACACATTTAATGCACTTTTAATTACACTTGAAATATAGCCAATCAAAACTTCGATGGACCAATCACAACTATTTTTAAATGGCGGTTTAAGTTTTTATAGGTTGACATTGAAATTCATTACGGTGATGCATTGAAGAGGCGGTGACACTTGTCAACTAAAAGGGTGTCGTAGGAGTCGACTAAGGGAAATACTGAGTATCCAGCTTCTCAGCCGGTGGTAGGGTATTTTTACTAGTACCCGCCTGGTTGGCTACCACCGTACATTCGGTGTAAACGCCCGTGAAATGACTTACCTTCGTGTTTGCCGTGTTTCGGGGTCAGCCGGTGTATTTACCAGCATCTAGCGGGCCAGCAAGGCGGTGGCAACTAACAGGTTACTAATTGTCTCCTGTTCGTTGCCGCCGCGATTTGGGCTCTACTTTTCACTTACGATCAGGTGGAGTGGAGCCACTTATTTGTTGTGCCAACGTTATTTTTATTGGGTCGGCAACGCGCTTGTGACACCCTGAGGTTGCAGGCGCCCATAGGCTACGGTGACTGCTTTCCATCAGGCGGGCCGTATGCTTGTTTGCCACCGACGTGGTATAAAAAAAAAAAAAAAATTCAGGACCGTTTTTGAAAGGCAATTTAGTATGCCGTGCGGCTTCCATGTTTTATTTGTTCGTAGGTTACATTATTATGTGATCAAAGTTCCTCTGAAATTGTGGAACTAGTTCACGTCATATGCAGTACACGTTAGTTTGGGAGTAGTTAATATTGAGATTTTGGGCGCCCTGACTTTATACATGAAGAGTAACAATTATGAACATGCAATTATAATTCATAATACGATTTAAATAAATAAAAATAAATTAAATATAAATACATTTTGGGACAACATACACAAATCGGAGATATGGGCTCGCCGGAAGATCAGTGTTGGCTTTCGGGTCGACATTATGCTGAGGCGAGTCCATTTCGTGGTAATATTAAATGCTGAATTCGACTGTTTTGTTTTGTCCTGTCATGCTTGTTATATTTGCCATGAATAAATTATTTGTATTTAAATCGACCTAGTCCCACGGTAAGCTCAATTAAGGCTTGTGATGTGGGTACCAAGCGACGATATAATATAATAGATAGATACTTAAATACATAGACAGCCATGATCAAGTAACAATTATTGGGATAAATATACACAAATAATGCCGTCGCCAGTATTCGAACCCGGAACCTCCAGCTTCGTAGGTAGAGTCACTACCACCTAGGCTACGGAGGCTGACAAAACCGACCGATAAATATATTAAATACAAAATATTACCATAACCAACGACGCAAAACATACATAGTCAATTCTACATGCAAATTACTTTATAAACATTTATAATATAAAAAAGATAGTATGGATAAAGATTTTTATTTTTAAAGGATAATAATAATATTATATTTTTATCTAATGTGTTATTAATACTATGAATCGTAAAAAAAAACATTTATTTATAATAATAATTATCCGGAACGTACATGCTAAAAAGGTATTTTTTGAATATTTCATTTCATTGCGTTAACTGTTCATATTCCCACAGTATTCCACCTTTCAAGTATCTTAAAATCTAAAAATACTAAAACAGTATTTTTTTATAGTATCTTACGCCCTTCTCTTTCCAAGCACTAGAAACCATCAATCTCATTTGAACAAGGTTTTAAAAGAATACCATTTCTATGCGACTTAGAACCTTCTCATTCTATAAGGGAGACATTAAAAATAAAGGAGCCAAGCGACAGGTGCTTCAGCGGAAGCTTGACCGGTTAGCTCAAGTATCACTTTTTCAAAATAAAAGGGCATAAGTCACATATATTCCCATGTTACATAAGCCCTTCTTACGTGGAACCATGATATGGGCATTGTATGTGACATACGACATTTTGGATTACTTTATTGTGACAAACTAAGACGGTGATACTTTCTATCGAATAGAATGTAACTGCGATTATGTTAACACTTATTGCAATAGCGTTAAAGTTCAATTTCGTTTAAAGTACTCGCATAGTAGATTAAATTATGGTATAACGACTAGGTATACAATAATAGAGGAAAGAGGTTTATGGTAGCCGTAAAAGATTTGAACAATAAGGTTCTAAGGTTGTTAAAGTACAAATTATATGTTTTCATAAAATATGCAATTTACATATTGAAGGTGCTGCTATATTTTCGGAACTAATCATTTGTTTACATAATGGTTATGCAGTATAATCAAGATTTATGATTTTAAGTAAAAGTAGGGGCCAATCATTCATTGACATGACTTGGAATATAAAAACCTTAAAACACAACACGTAGGTATACATGTACATTGTACAGCTTGATTTTTTATTCACCGTAAAAATTTTAGAGGGTTAATTCTGAGGTCATGTTGATGAACTTTTACAATGGGACCGACATCCGATTCACGAAAAAAAAATTCCGCCTACTTATTTAGAGTTTGTATGGAATGGAACATACGATTTTTTTTTCTCGAATCCATTTAGAGAATTAACCATTTTCCAGAGTTAACCCCCTAAATTTAAGTCGATGAATAAAAAATATTTATTCACGTTGTATAATTTAGTAAAAATATATTTCACCAAACCAGTACCTAAGTTTTAAATTTACATAAACTTAAAGCGTACCTATATTAATAACACTAAAAGGCTATTATTTCGAAACGGTAAATAATCAAGCTTTTCCAAATCACTGCAATAATGCATTTTATTATAATTCCATAATCATCTTTGCATAAGATACGGTTAAACGTGTAAATTAGCAAAAAAAACGATTTTGATGGAAGAATCTCTCACGACTGAATGATTTAAATCCTATAAATCATGCAACAATGAAAAGACCATTGAATTCAACGCTCCCTGTCAAAAAAACCCTTAAAATAGTACCTTATTGCCCATAAAAATGCATGCCACGAATAAAAATATCTTTAAAGGAAAAACTGGACATTGCAAACCTGTTTCAGGCCGAGTACATTACGCGTGGCGTGAACGCATTAATTTCAAAAACGTCCTAAACGCCAAAGCAGATGTTATACAATTTATACTGTATTCTGAAACTATAAGAGACTTAATAGATTTGCGTTGTGGAGAGGCGTTCGCGTGCCTGTCTTAGAATACTTCAAAATGAAAACAGCGTAACTCCTATGATAGGCTTAAACACGGTTCTATCTTACTCAGTGCATATAAGGTGGAGTTTTGGTAGCACGTTTTTTGCATATTAAATGACTTGCAATGTTTCATTTATTTCAAGTCCTCAGTTCATTGGGTACCAGTTTCGCTTGGGTGCGTTAAACTCATCAACTTGATGGTGTTGACTACTGTTTTAAAACATGGCGGTTTGCAATCAGCACCTACGGTTTACTTTACGATTTGTAAGATAATCAACAAACTTCAACCCTACAATGATGAGTCTTGGCTTGAAAAAGAACATGATGATCAAATAGAGGTTTTCGTTTAGGAAAACAAAATCAGTTGTTTGTGAGAAAAGTGATTTTTTCCTATGCCATTATCAGGAATCCGTTAGTTGTTGTTACTTAAATATTTTCATATTTTACCGTAATGATTATATCTTAATAACCAAACAGATTTTATAGATAAGAAAGATGATGCTGGAAAAAGAACATTTACACATAAGAAAATATACGATGTCGTTTCTCAACCTACGTTCTATTTGTTTATCCTAGAAGTAATCAATATAACAGCAGTTGGAAATTGATTTGAAGAAGCAAACCCTTAGCATCGATATATTACTAGTTACTACATACATTATATTTACTTAGTCAGAGTTTATAGTTTGTGATCCCGAGAGACGAAGTCAAGTTATTGACTCCTTAATCTCAAATTTAGCTTACCAATGAGAAACTATCTTTAGCACCAGAATAAATCAAATTATCTGAAATACGCTATCCCTTCTCTTGTTTTTAGGCAGCAAGCTTTTATATTTGGGTGAATATTTTTTTTCTCGTCTGTTATTACAATGGTTTCAGTCACCAGAGTCATGCTGGTTTTATGCAAAATTATGCTACTTAAACTCTTTAAACATGCATTTTTCAGGTGTTAATAAACCCTTTCCTTTATAGGCCACCTACAAACATTGACCACATGCATGTTTACATAGTATAAGTAGCAAACTTTTGCATAAAACCAGCGAGACTAAAGAGACTGTAACCTTGGCAATAACAAAAAAATGTTGATTCACCCATTTGCTAATAAAATACTTAGTCGAAACAATCCCTAAACAAATATTTTTGAGAAAACTCTCACGCTTTGCAATATGCTACACAATTATTGTTTTCTAAATAGTATTAAAAAAATATCAGTATTGAAATATTCCTCGCAGTTGCCTAATCTCACATACACTTATATCCGGATCATTGTCAGTTGGAAAAGTAGGTTGGTGTTCAAAATGTGAACAGCTTGGGTTGCTATTATTTTATCCCAAAATTAGCACCATGAATGCCGTAACTTTAAGGTGCATGCAGAACAAAAGAGCATTCGCTGTTCTATCCCCCACTCTACGAAATCAACGAATCACGTTTCGTGTAACGATCGAATTTCGTAGAGTAGAGGGATAGAACAGCGAATGCTCTTTTGGTCTGCATGCGCCTTTAGATATCACCGAAAAGATGATAACCTAATACTGACAATAAACCATTTGGCAGGAGTTACTCCTGGCCCCTATCTATACCACAAAACTTTACAAGCGTACAAGTCTACAAAATTGTCAACTTTTTGTATGGAAATTTATACAATTTTGTAGAATTGTACTTGCTTGTAAAGATTTGTGGTATAGGCCACTGATCTTTACAGCAAAAAACTTTATACGGTAATTCCTTTTGCTAAAATAGGTAGGTACTAAAGCCTCCTTTTTAAAGTGAGCCATATTCCAAGAAACTTGTAGGTAAGTTACGACAACCTCAAGTTGAACCATACCACAACATAAATTACACAAAATTATACAGTACTTTTTGAAATTATAGCCAACAAGCGTAAAATTAAAGAACAAGCTACCTTTCACTTTTGATTTGATCCTTGTGAGTACTAGTGGCTTTTTGAGCTTACAGGATATGATCGTACAAAAAAAGCTATCGATAATTATCAGTCACAATTTTTGCAGCATCTTGTTTGCAATTCATTTCGATACTCGCAATGACTTTTATAATGACCTCTTGCCACTCTGAAGGTTAAAGGGTCTGCTCAAACAAAATAAAATCGGTTGAGGAGACCCCCATTGTCAACCATTACAACAACAAATGTATTCTTACTGTCGTCACCACTCAGCAACGGTCAACCGCCTAAAGCTAAAATATGGTAAAAGGAGAGGCTGGTAAAAGATTTTTACCCAAGCAACCTTTCCAGTTAATAAAAAAAATTCAAAGCAAAACTTTGTTTAGGTGAAAAGTTAAATTCGTTCCCCGGGCAAAAAGTTATTCGAAGTGGGACTTTGCATACTCATTTGTGGAAATAGTGTTTTTAGGACCGGAACAGGGATGCCAGGTTAGAATAAATTTAGCATAATGAGGGTAAGAAGTTGTGAATGTACTGATGTAATCGGGGAAAATACTAAGGTTGGAAGGTCTTCAGACCTTGCTAAAGAAGAAAAGGTATATGCTACTTAACTGGCAGCCATTTTTGAGATTGTGAATTCGTGATTGGAAGAGGTTGATCTCGAAAAGTGCAAAATATTCAGACCCCGACCATTAGCGTTTTTTGGTGGGGACGTCATAAACTAAATATTTGTAAAAACGTATTGGAATGAATAAAGCTAATAAAATTTAAAAACGGCCATCAAATTATTGTGTCCGGTGCCGAATGAAACTAAGGGAATAATAGTTTGGAAAGTGAAAATATGCCATAATATTTTTGACCATCTTTGTTATTTGCTAATGCTTTATAATTATGAACTTATTTCAAAATTCCAATAATTCTCAACGGATTTATCTTGATGGCTGTTTTAAAATGACTTTTCTTGCTATAATCATACCGATACTTCTTTACGAATGTTTGGTTATTCACGTCCCAACAAAAAACACTAAATTTTAGTGTTCTGAATATTTTTGACTTTCTGAGATCAACTCTTTCAAACACGAATTCACTATATCAAAAATAAAGATTATAAATAAGATATTGACCGCGTAATACATACATACAAATGCTAAATAGAAGAAGTTTTATAATACAGATGATTTATAGATTTTAATCCAAAAGACGCTCAAGTTGCAAACGTAACATGTATTAAATCAACCAACGGAATTCACTTTAAAACGGTTTCAAGCTATGTAGTCGTATTACGGTCCCATCTGATTTGTTGCTGTCGTAATTTTCAATTCAGTACTTGAAAAAGCCATTTCGGATTATAACTCTTATGTCTTTACAACCTTATTCTTTCTTATTGGAGTTAACCTTATTATGTTTATAACAAAGGAGTGTGGGCGAATAGGAAAATACTTTTGCGATCACCTTGTCTCTTTATTTAACTACTGACCTTCCTCTTGAATCACTCTATCTATTAAAAGTATTGGCCGTGTGGTGACGGCAGTAAGAATACATTTGTCACTACCCCAACACCTCCTGCAGGTGTTGTAAGAGTCGACTAAGGGATTGAAGTGTCACTGACCATTATTTGATGAAAGATTGATGATGGGCAGCAGCGTCATCATAGTGGACACATTACTGCGATCGCTAATCCACTTGCCTAATGTGGCGATTATAGGTATTTACCTCCTAATGCGTCTATACGCATAGTTAATAGGAGAGGCCTACGTCCAGCAGCGAACTATCATAGGCTGATGATGATGAGTACTTAAAAAAATATTCATATATTTGATGATGATTATGATTAAAATTATTGGTAGTTCTGAATATATTTATTTCAAAGTCTTTATTTCTAAGTTTACTTAGACTAACACCTGATACGCAATTTTGATCTTTATTGACCAATACAACCTGAACACTGACAATAATATTCCCCTACATCGTTCATAAATAATCTTTATCATTTTTGTACAGTCGCCATCAGATATATCGAAACGGTCATAAAGCTCAAAATTATCTAAACAGCTCTCTAATGCCATGACAATACAGTCCTGCTCAGATATTTGTGAACATCCAGATTGCTCGAATTTATCTGATCGCGACTGTGCCCCCAAAAAGTCCAGTGGAATCGTAATTCATTTAAATAGGCAATAACTGTCAAAGTTTTCCTTAAAACTATCTGTAGTGGAATCTTTTTTACGGTTTTCGGTCGAAGAATCTGGGGTATAAATTTCTTTGGTCGATAAGGTTCTATCTGATTCAATTATAGTGTTTGATATCGTTCACAGCTTTCGGTCATCCCTTATCGACAACCTTGTTTCTCATGTTTGGCATTTTTAAGGAATTTTTGTTCAAAGGTAGGTATTCTGTCAATGAAATTGGTTTGATTCAATTTGTTAAGTTTGAGTGATGATTCAAAGTGATAAAGACAGATGATTCAATGTGATAAAGGTTAGTCGTAAATAATATGAAATCAAAAGTATACTTATAATAGGCCTTTTCATCTGTCTCAGATGTTTTAAGCAGCATCCAAACGACACTTGCATTCGTGGCTGTATAGCCCAATGCGGGAGAGAATCCCGCGTCTACACACACGACAGGTGTGTGCTTCCCCAGGTGGTCGAGGGTTGGAGGCCTGCTCGTGGCGCCTCATACGCTTCTCCTTTAGTAAGGTGAACCAGGATTTGTCGTGCTTTGATTGACAACCATGGACAACGCGACGCCACATCGGCTGGTCTTCGGCCAATTGCTCCCATTGGTTGCATGGTATGTCGAAGGCAACCATGTCGCGCTTCACGCAGTCTTTAAAACGTAGCATAGGCCTTCCAACCGACCGCTTAGCGTCTGCAAATTCTTCAAGCAAGATTTAACGTGGCAAACTTACATAAGATTTAAAGACATAAATGACTTGAACCGATTTCAAAAAGGAGTAGTTTCTCAATTTCATTGATCATTTTTGTATGTAGTTACTCTACATCTTCGAGGGTCGTAAACTGGAGCTGGCATAACCCCGCGATGGTACCATTGGCACCAAGTCGGGGTCATATGACGGGATCTTGGAGAAATCGCTTTTTTTAATACGCAGATTAAACAACTTTTACTAAGAGATCAAAGGTGAAAAGATAAATCAAAAAATCCTCAATACGTTTCAAAGTTGAGGTTAATATAGCTGTCAAAAAATCAGGTTTAATTAACGTTTTTTATTTCATCCTGTATAATTTTCATGACGACAAATGCTATTTTTATATTTAGGCCACTCTATACAGAAACTGTTATAAAATGTAAAAGGTTGCTTCAATTGATTTATAAATAGGTATGTTCAGAATCTCAAGATTTACTTGTACAAAGTAGGTAAAAGTTTTTGTGCAAAACAAATTCTAATCATTTCACAAATCTTTTTTATAAGAACGAGGAATCTAATTTGAAACCAAATATAGTTTTATTTTCATTACAAAAACTTTAACGAAATGTTCTATTTCTTGACAAAGATAAAATTAGATGTTTGAATTTGTAAAAAAAGGAAATTACTTTGATGGCTATATCTGATTTCTTATTTATGCCCTAAGGAGCCATGTAATATTATTTATAGATCGCTGCTTCAGTTTTTATACAATTACTCGTAGAGAGGGAGAAAGTATGGTCAAAGGTGCGTAGCATATACCCGAGAAATTTGACCGGTGTCCGCTGGCAGTGGCCGACCGGTACAGGCGTCAGTCGCCAAAGCTAAGTACGTGAGTTTGAACCTGGCTTCGGATGTTGGTGATCTTGGACTTTTTTTGGTAGATGACATCTAATATTAATTATAATTTATAATGGTCAGAGATCGGACAAATGTGCGTCATTGTTCGCAATAATATGGACATGACTCCAAAGTTGATTAAATGAATAATTAAACGAATAATTTCTTGAAATTTGATTTCGAAGCTTTAAGGTGACAATTTACAAAGGTTTTCTAAGTTACCGGTGTCAAATAGGTAATTTTCTGAAATTGATTTTATGATTAGTTATTCAGTCAAATTTGGAGTCGCGTCCATATATTATTATTGCGAACAATAACGCACATTTGTCCGGTCTCTGATAATGGTATATCTGGTAGTGTGACTACTTAAAATAAACAAATCAAAGTATTAATAAAATAATTTGATTTGTGTTTAAGATAAACTTTCAAATATATAACGTAATTTTATTTAATTTCTTGATGTTTTTCCTTCATCAGTTACATTATGGCACGCAAAATGAAAGTATTACGCATCCGAATCATACAATTCAATTTTCGTTATTTTATGCTGTGGTTTAGAAAGTAAGCCATTCGTTATGTCTAAACCCACTCGAGATATATTGTGCAGAAAATAAATAATTGTAACCATTTTTGTGAAAAAAATAACTTTTGCACATGGAAAAAAATTAAACCGAATTTGTCGGATGATGTCTTTCAAAGTGGGTGATTCATTCTTTTTTGTCTGTTATTACCGAGGTTACGGTCACCTGGGTCACGCTTTTTTATACAAAGTTATGCATCTTAGATTATGCACACATGCATGTAGTTCATGTTTGTAGGTAACCCATGAAAGGGCCATTTGAATAAAACCAGCGTGACTCAAATGACCGTAACCATGGCAATAACAGACAGAGAAAAGTTGATTCACCCAAGTATAGTTTGTCTATAGCCACTCATATGCTTTGATTTTTACGGTAGACTCTATATCTATGTAAAATAAGAGTGATGACATGTAACAAAAGCAACATGAAGCATGTGAGTGGATAGTATAGTACCCAATTCGAGATGCATTTAGCGATTTGTTCCTACTGTTACTGCCGAAGGTGGTTTGACAGACTATATAATCACAAATTTAATCTTACGAATTATACGATGTCATATACCAAAGAAAACGGATTCGGTTAACTTTTATATACAAAAGTACAAATCAAAGTTGTTTAGTACAAAACTTATTGAACGATTCGAATTGGCTCTAAAAATAACAATTTTGTTGTTTTTATTCGTACCCCTCATTCATATACTCATTTTAATTACCTTACCTATAGATAGTTCCACGAGAGTTGAGGTCACGCAAAAAACAACATGTCATGTAAACATACGGGGAATTTCAAATTAGTTACTACTATTAGTTATTACTGATAGCAAATTTAATAACAACTGTAAGATTGACCAAAAAATTTGTTCAAAGGATTTGCTTCAATATTTTGACGCAAGTCATTCATTCATTCAATTCATTTTTTGCAATAAGAACTTCATTTGGATGTGTGTGAAATAATTCACTTCAACACAGAAATTACTTACACTTATCATAGGTATTTATTTACGTGTGCAAAAAGTGTGCACTTAATTTCACACGAGTTTAAAAATAAAACAGAAAAAACGTAAATAAAATATGAAATTGACATCCAATGTCCCTGCCAGCGATGACAGATGTCAGGAATCCTTGCGAACGCAACAAGCAGAAATTATTCTTTTAAGTTTATTTTTGAACCGGTCTTTTACGGTCGTTCACACCAAGATATTTGCTTATGATGGGAACTGTAATAAATATAAAAAAATATATGTTTACATCACATCATCAGCCTGTCTAAGTCCACTTGCTGGGTATCCTTGCCTTTACTATTAACTATGCGTATAGACGCATTAGGAGGTAAATGCCTATAACCGCCACGCTGTTCAAACGGATTGGCGATCGCAGTAATGTGTACTATGATGACGCTGCTGCCCATCATCAATATTTTGACAAATAATGGTCAGTGACACTTCAATCCCTTAGTCGATTCTTACGATACCCGAAGGATGTGTTTAGGTGGTGACAAATGTATTTTAACTGCCGTCACCACTCGGTAAAAAAACATACTTACTGATAAATGTAATTTATAATACAATTTACTCTTTCTGCTTACCGGTATGATCTGCAACAAAGATAAATATAAAGTTAGTAAATTATATCTATAGCCATTATTCACATTGATTATTTAAGATATTTTTATTTTTACTAAACAGTACAGAGTGTATTCATATGATATGATATAAGATATGGATATGACCATAGCGCCTTATTTTTTTTATAATTATTATTATACAGGATGGGCATGAGTATACAGACTTTACCGAAAATTTGATGGAAAAAGAAGTAAAAAATATTAAAAACAACGTATGGCACTACCGGACATTTTATTTTGTTACCAGTAATTTTTTTTAAGTGCATTTATTTTTTTTTAAGTTAAAAAAAATCTCATTTTCTCGAGCGCCAGGCAATAGGTACCTAAACCTATTACGTTTGACAAGACGAAAAGTCATAGTGATTTTTTTTTATTATGCATGCCTTTTTCAGTGCGTATGATGAGAATTGTTTTCTAACAACATGTCATTATCTCTGAAACTAAACCGAACCCAGAAATCTTCATACGACAAACATTATAGTCTACAGGGTGTGGCCTGTAACAGGAGCAATAAATCAAATGGAAGACTCCTCTGACTGCCTCTAGTTATTCGCAAAAGGTCCCAGTGTTTTAAAGTTATCCATTAAGGAGAAACAGTATGTTAAAGTTACGACCTATGAGTGATGTATCTAGGTATCACAACATTGTACCTTATTAATGATTAAACATATTGGTAGTTCAGTGGACATAAAACTAAATGAGCTAAAAAGTATTTTTGAACTCATGGTTTTTTAACTGATTTAGCAAAAAAAATTTTTTTTTTTTGTGTTACACCGATTTAACTTGATGTTGTTTTTTTTGCAAAAAAAATTTTTTTTTAAGTTTTAACTATTAAATTATGACTATTTATTGGGTTATTAGTGTACCGTTTCATTTTTTGCTCCTATTACAGGCCACACCCTGTATATTGTATATACGAGCACTCATGACCAACCTGTATAACAAGCAACGCGCAGATTTCACATGACAGAAATCAAATTTCAAAAGATATTAACCATTGTTTTTTATCGACTATCGATAAATTCGCAATGGTCAGTAAGATAGGCATCGATCAACTTTATCGGTAATTGGTAATATATGTAAAGATATGATAACATTTGATTGGAAGAATCAAAACACATTCATCAATCTGACTTGTTTTTTTTTGCGACACTATATCCGCACCTTCCAAAGCATTGACAAAAATTACATAAAAAGTTATTTGGAAGGCGTAAAATACAGGGTGGGAATGAGTATACCGACAGGCTTTACCAATGCATTTTTGATGTCAAAAGAAGTAAATAATATTATGAGACATATTTAATTTTGGGACAAAAAAAAAATATATTATTTTTGTGATTTTTTTTATACGCGAACAGTAATAAATTGTAGGGAAAGATTTTTTTTTTCAATGATTTAATATTTTTTTTTAGTTGAATATTTTTCCGATACTTTTTTGTAATTTTCTCTAACTTTCGTCAAACAGTATGTCAAGATGAAAACTATTAATGTAAGAAAAACATGTCATTTTCTCTTAAACTAAGCCGAATCCAGAAAAGTTCATATGGCATTATAGTATCAAAATGTGGTCAGGAATACACCTTTGAAGTTTGTCGGGTTACTCACTAACCACTCTGTATATCTGTCAGACGAATATTAGGTTATGTGTCATTTTCTTTTTTATGCCTAGTGAAAAGGAAAGTAATCAATGTTTTTTTTCTAATTAATATTTCTATCCGGTGATTGTAAGACAGGCCATAAGTTAGACTGTATTTATTTAACTTTTTTTTTTATGTGACGAAGGTAGACAACTGAGCTCTCAGCCCACCTGATGGAAAGCAGGAAGGCCCAGCAGCATTACATAGTGACCAAAAAATCGCCTATGCGCTGCGTACCCTGAGGTTTTAGATGGATTGTCTCTATGCCTGTAATTACACCGGCTATCTTACCCCCAAACCGGAACACAGTACTATTTAGCGGCAGGTTAACGGGTAAGACGGTGCGGTGGTAGCTATCCGGGCGGACTCTGCCCGAGGCCCTACCACCAGAAAAACATAACACATAAAACTTAGTGCAAATACATATATTTTATTTGTTTGTTTTCGCTTTTCCTTCGAGTAAGGATAAGCCGAAAGCTTAAAGGCTCTACACGAACATTTCTCTATTGGAGTAGTTTCTTTATTAAAACCACTATAATTCAAGACGACAATCTAAAAGGATTCTTTGTATATGTAGGTTATTTTATACTGGTTTTTTTTTACTTAAACTCGCAAGTTTCGCAACCAGGTTGATATTTGAGTAATAGTTTAGTTTTGCATAAATGCTTGGAATGTACGGATAATAATATAATGTTGTGGAAAAACAATAATGTATTATATTATATGAAAATTGTTGTTGCTTCTAATAATTCAGAAATGTAAGGTTGTGATAGACTGAAAAGAAACCTAATAAATTATTGTTTTTTTATGGCAGTCACTAAGTAAGCTGGAGGTTCATTATTTGTGTATTTATTTATCATAAATACTTGTTCCTTGGTCATGGCTGTGTAAATTATAATCTTTTATATATTTCGTCGGTTAGTATCCACAGCTTTAATTTAGCTTCCGTGGGACTAGGTCGATTTGTGTAAGATGTCCCTAGATATTTATTTATTGGTACGGGAACACTACAAAATATGGTCACGTTTTCGATGCCAACTATCTCTAAAGTCATAGCAACACTGTCGTAACAAATTAAAAACCATTAGTAATGAAAAGCCACGCCTACGTTTTTTACAATCCGTGCGTAAAGTTTATGGGACGTAAAATAACAGTCATTAGACTAAAAAGACACTTTTACAAACATTCTGCCCACGCAAATCTGTGTGGTCGAAGTTACTGTTATAGATATTTGTAATTGTCAGAAATGACAAAAAGTAAATGAGATTTAGAACAGATTGAATTTTTACTGTTAGAGAGGAAATGGGTAATGAATAAAATTGAACAGTAAGCCTAGATGGCATTCTGCAATCGTATACGATAAGCGATTTACTAGTACACTTATTGTAGCCTTTTGGCTACAGTACAGGTATGTTTTAATGTTACTGTTTACCGTTTTCAGTTACCGGTAATTTGCAGTTTTTCTAAATTGATTAATCATTTAATCAACTAAGCACATCAACATTATTGCGAACAATGATGGCCATTTATCTAATCTCTTATTGCAATAGACGTTGAGCCTTACAAAGTTAATAAAACGCAGTAAATCAATAAAAATACATAACAGAAATTATTAATAACCAAGTGTGTCATTGTTTGTAATATAACAATAATTGGGCCAGACTTCAAAATTTATTTTAAGATTAGGCAATATACCGAATAATTTCTTGAAATTTAATTTCGAAGCCTTGAGGTGACTATTTAGGCCGATTTTCATAGTTACCGGTATCAAAATCTGTAATATTTAAAAAACGATTAATTGATTAATAAATCAATCAACTTTGGAGTCATGTCCATAATGTCCATATTATTGCGAATGACGCACATTTGTCTGATCTCTTCTAATAACAGAAAAGCGAAACGTAAGTACAAAATATCAAACTACCGTCATTACGACACCAATCACATAATTTCATGACCACTGCTATACTTTCTTTAGCATCAGTAACATTTCTTGACGTAAGTTATTCAGTCGTTAGTGACTTTACAAAGCTGGTTTGAAACCCGATGCAGAAATTCGTTGGTTTCGTATAGTGGGGGATAGAATGATCGAATGCTCGTTTGGTCTAAATGCACCTTATGGTAGCATTTGGATAATAATGAAAGTAACATACATTTACTCTTTGCGGTTTGAATCTACGAAAGTGATTTTAGTTACGGTTTTTCGGAATGCGTTAGATATGTTATGGTCTACAAATTAAATTATGTGGCATGAAACGTTGCGGTTTTATGCAGGTTGATCTTTTGTTCACCAGCTAAATTTTTGGGGGTAAATTATGAGGTCATATTGATGAACTTTTACTATGGGACCGACATCCGATTCGAGAAAAAAAATCCGATGTTCAATACAAACCCTGAAATATTAGTAAGCGGAAATGTATGGAACATAAAATGTTTATGGACTACATTCTTTTTTTAAGAAATTATTTACTATCATGGCCGTGTGGTGACGGCAGTAAAAATACATTAGTCATCACCCCAACTCTTCCCGCGGGTGTCGTAAGAGTCGACTAAGGGGTGGAAGTGTCACTGACCATTCTTTAATAGAAGATTGATGATGGCAGCGTCGTCAATGTCATAATAGTGGACACATTACTGCGATCACCAACCCGTTTGCCCAGCGTGGCGATTACGGGCATTTACCTCCCAATGCGTACGCATAGTTAATAGGAGAGGCCTACGTCCAGCTATGGACTAACATAGGCTGATGATGATGTACTATCATGAGCGTATAATTTACGAATAAATTGTTAGAAAAAGCTCGACTTATTTATACATCTTCGTCATATTTGATTAGAGAACATTCCATTATCTTATCTATTATTTTCCTGTTGTGAAACCTATAAAATGGCGGGGTTTTTCTATTTGAAATAGCTTTTTTTGTATCAGAAAAGCAATTAAATTTGTTAGTTTCAAAAGAAAATAACATTGGGGACACGTGCTCAAAATAGTTACTTTACTATTTTGACAAAGAAGTGTTACATAAGATTGTCGATATTTTTGCAAGGTACCAGTAAGCAACATGTTAACAGAGAATATTTATTAGAATCACGTTATTTTGCTCATATATAAATATACATAAAGTATTGTCATGTGTTTTGGGAGAGGATTTTGTAAGTTTTGTTAAATATTGTTTTATAATGTGACAATATCAAAATTTTACAAAATTGCAAATTTTCTTAGTCAACTCTATTGTACGAGTAAGTGTCAGGTGCTTTTGCTGGCAGTTCCAATAGATGGCACCTCAGTACACGTTTGAATGTCACATTATATTATTGGGACATTGAAAATATTAACACTCAGTCCTAATAAATGTCAGCCTGTCTTAAAAAATTTCAAATAATTTACTTAAATGTATATAAGCTAATTATTTCAAAGTTGGGATATGAAGCATTAAAGGTACATTCATTTATCATCGTTTCAATGCCCTAATAGTTGATTTTATCTTATCGATGGCAACTCAAGCTATGATGATGAGTATTGGTACAGCATCGTCTAGTACTTCAACGTAACAATGTTTTACAAATCCTTGTATATCAGAAACAAAAAATATTTTAAAATAAAAATAAAACCGCCTTCAAAATTCGCCCGAACTAAAAGGTTAAAAATAATTTTATTACCTAGTTCTTAGGATTTCCTACCCAAACCTTTAAACCTTTTACCCTATTCATTGAAATAAAATATTATGGCTAGGTATCCTACAGATTTCTTAGAAGTTGGTGCCAAGCCAAATACGTTCATAGGTATATATTAGATAGAGCTTTGTAACTTACTGACACTCCGATTATGCTTTTATCAACAGAATGGTCTGCCTCAGTCATTTTGATGAAAGCATAACCGGAGTGACAGTAGATTACAAAGCTCTACCAAATACATAATACTCGCGAAGTGAACATGGCACCGACTTCTAAGAAATCTGTAGGATACCTAGCCATAATATTTTATTTCAATGAATAGGGTAAATGGTTTAAAGGTTTGGGTAGGAAATCCTAAGCACTAGGTAATAAAATTATTTTTAACCTTTTAGTTCGGGCGAATTTTGAAGGCGGTTTTATTTTTATTTTAAAATATTTTATTTTTTGCTTTTTAGTAGTGTAATTTATATAAAATCGTTATTTAGTATGCTCTAAATACTTTTCATTAGAATGTACTGCACTGTAGTAGGCCATAAAACCTGAACTGGCTAACTTATAGGAATATACAACAAACTGTTTGTGCGATATTCAAAGAATCATCCCATTATCAAGGAATTATACATTGTATCATCAGCAGGTATGAATCATTTCAAAGATTATAGGTAACAGCCTCAGCATGCCTATATTATTTAAAGAATCATTAACCGCTAATCAACATCTACTAAGTGAACACTTGAATAGGTCTCGAAAATGTATGACAGTTGTTATATTCAAAAAAATATCCTCCAACTCCTAATCGTTAAGGAGTTGTACCTTTCATTAGACTTTCATTAGACCAACATTAGACTATGACCACCTAAAGGCAAATACTCGAATAGCTTCCAAAATACATTAAATATGATATATTTAAAGAATTATCCCCCAACTCCTAATCTCTAAGGAGTTGTACTTTCCATCATCAGCTCACCAACATGAAAGGATGCCCACCTAAAGGCAAATACTCGAGTAGCTTCCAAAATACACGAAATATGTTATATTTAAAGAATTATCACCCAACTCCTAATTGCTAAGGAGTTGTACCTTCCATCATCAGATCAACAACTGAAGACGTACATGACTAGACGCAAATACTTCATTAGTCTTCGAAAATAAATAAAAAATGTCATGTGTGCCTACAACATTTGAAGAGTTCCCTCGATTTCTCCAGGATCCCATCATCAGATCTGGATTCGGTGACAATGGGACCAACTAGACGGTATACCCTCTCAAACAAAAAAAGAACTTTTCAAATCGGTCCACGCGTCTTCGAGTAATCGGGGAACATACATAAAAAAAAAAAAAGATTTCGACGAATTGTAAACCTCCTCCTTTTTGAAGTCGGTTAAATATGGATATTTAATGTTACGTGTCACGATTTTTCTATTTTTTTATTTTGGCTTATTAATATCAAACATCTTAAAATAAAATCAACCAACATTTTTATGTATAAATACGGATTAATTTAGCCCATGTCCAGGCAGTAGAGGAAAATGGGCTAATAGACGAAGAATTTTCAAAACTAAATAAAACCGTTATATAACTATTTCGCTTGTTACGCGTAAAAAAACCTAAAGATCTAATATTAAAAGAATCAATTCCTTAATATCGAGGTGAAGGGGAGGATGGCAAAGCGTACCCCTGAGATTTAAGAGCAAACAGGAAATGTACTGAAAAATGAATGAGATGTGTGTCAGATGTAAGAGGAATATTAAACAAGACTGAAATGCTGCTAGATAATATTACTGTCTTTTTAGATTTACCCCGTTATTCCTAAATGTCTCCTATCTTAGCAAGCCGCTAAGTATTGTTTGTACCTTTCGATATTATAGATACATTGATAAGACCGAAAGGGATAAACAATATGTAGCTGCTTGCTAAGTTAGTAGACGCTTATGACTAAGGGGGTTACATAGCAAAATTCAAGTTCTTTAAGGAGGGAATTCATTTCATAAATGGAGCTATTTTTTTTATCTCACTTTTTTGTTTCATAGATATTTTATTATTTAATTTCTTCTTAGCATAGTGAGCTCTTTCGTTTCTTATAGGAGAAAAAATGAGCATTTTTTTTAAACACATGTTAAGTTATTTATTATTTACTGATGACCTTGGAATATTTTGATTGTGTTCCTTTGATGGGTATTAAAGGCATGGTATTAAGAAAAATTATGTGACAGTTACAGTTCAATAGTATGGAAATGTCAATTTTCCATGTACGCTTTCGATGTTGGTCCCATACTGAAAGTTCATCGTAATGGTTGGTTACGATTGTCGGTCTGTTCCACCCTGTATATCCAGGTATAGTGATTATGAAATAATGCAAGTTTTTAGGTTAGTTTACATTTTTATGTTTTCTATTGACAAACGGTATAGTAGGTATAGGTTAGCAAATACTTTAACATCAGAATTCTAGATTCCGAAGTGTCTAAATAAACATTTCAAAGTTATTTTTTTGCATTCTTATTATACTGCTAAATTATAAACCGGAAAAGATTCAATATTTTTACACCTACGCAAACCTGTATTATCGAAGTGAAATTAATATTGAGTAGTCTTCAAAGTATGCGCGATACGCAAAAAATGGGCGATAATTTAAGTCCAGCACGCTATAAGAACATGTAGTATTTCGACTTGTGGCGGAATTTCGGTAAAGTTGTTGTGTATCTTGAGACAATTGTAATGTTTCTTCGTAAAAAAAGTAGCTGCTGATTTTTAAGTTTTTGAAATACATTTTATATTGGTGGTACACAAACGCACCACCTGTACGCTGGTTAGCGGTAACCGTAAGAAATAGAAGGAACTGGATTTTTTTCAATTGTCGAACCTTTTTTTTTAAGTGGCACAACAAAGTGGCTCCACTCCACCTGGTCGTAAGTGAAAAGTGGAGCCCAAATCGCGGCGGCAACGAACAGGAGACCAGCAGTAACCTGTCAGTTGCCGCTGCCTTGCTGGCCCGCTAGATGCTTCTTCACGCTTCGTTTAAAGGGTCCCAACTTATAGGTATGCGGAAACCTATCACCATGGTGAAATAAGAGCCAGGATATTTCTTAAAAATCATAACTTTAACCTTATAATAAATAATCATTACGACATAAACCAGTTGATTATGCATTCGCAAAGTGATATATAAAATTTTATGCGAATTCATAACAATATATCAAAAATATATTATAACGCCCACCTTTGCTTAGTCAGACGATAAATTCTATTATAATGGTGGTTCCTTAGTATTTTTTCAATCCACAAAAATATAATTATTACCTAAAAGTGCTAATGGCAAATAATATTCTCCAACCAGTTTACTGAATGAGATTTTTCGATAATTTTTCTGCCATCGGGCTATTAGCACTAAACATAAAATATAGAAATTCTATTTATTGTACCTACTTAGAAGAACCGACTATGATAATGATAACATTTATTTCGCAACTAAACGTAACAGGCCTAGGCAAGATGCCATTTTACAATCGTATACGCTAAACAATTATTCACATGACAACAATGTTGTATGGAAATGGTCACATGACTTTTCGTACGAATCTGTCACTCTCAGACATTTATTATTTATCGCTTTTCGTATACGATTGCAGAATGACATACACATATTCTTTGAAATACATAGTAATATGTTTCCCTTTATATCTGTATGCGGGTAGCGCAGGACTGGTCATTATGGCAATCTTTGGGGGAGGCCTACGTTCAGCAGTGGACGTCTTTCAGCTGATATGATGATGATTATATGTCAGTATAAATAGTTAAAATACCTGCACGTCTAACAGTTAGCCGAAGTCAAAGTTCGGTTTAACAGAAATCTGCCAGGTCTGAATAAATTCATCTCACGGCCGACCCCGACTCTGGGGCACGAATGAAAAGGTTGAAGAGCCTATGCAATGTGATAGAAAGACGAGCGTTTTTTTTATGATGAAGTCAAATTTTAGCCAAAGTAAAACGATTCCTTCAAGTCGAGAAGAAGTCCTTACGAATCGTCATACAAATCGTTTAGTTTTATGGAGAAGGTTAGCTGAGAAAATGAACTAGTAATTAGCTAACCTGCAAACCCACTACTTGAAAATATATGAATATGTTATAAATGCACAACTTTTGAATTTGAAGCCAATATATATTTTCTTCTTTGTTTTTTCATTTTTAGTTTTCCCAGAAGTATCAATAAGATGGCAGTCTTGGTAATTTCACTGCGATTTAATATTAGCCCTACACTACACAGTTTTAAAAAGAAATGTTATTCATTGTTGTGAACAATAGGTAGTTGGCTTATGACTGTTTCATTAATTTTAAGCCTGCAATTGTTTACAGCGAAATTTGTTCCCATTTCTCTTATGGAGAATAAATCCTAAATTCCGAGCTATATCGTAATATAGTTACATGAGTAGCGTTTCTTCTTTCTTAATTTAATACTGTAATTGTAGATACTGAATTGCATCTACACAATAAAAAAATCCTTTTAAGGTTTTCTCTTGTAACAATACTCGTAGGTATTATAAATATAGTCAAAGTCAAATATTTTAGTGCTAGTTTATAAGCCAATGGTACATACCAAATAAATAAAAGGTGCATTCAACGAGAATGTCGGGTACATGACGCCGTTCTTCGCGTAACTGGGTGTTTGTAACTTTGTCGTTATAGATAATTCTCGCACTTTCCAAATATTTCTAAGGTAGCTGTCATAGCCGCAACGTTCCTGACTTTCTTGGAATGCACCAAAACTATTTCAACGACAATGCCGAAAAAAAACGCCGCCAAAACGCGCGTTTAACGAATAGTGAGCAGGCTGTCATCTCCGCGAATCGAGTAGCGTGGGCGGACGAGATGTTTTCACTTCTCCGACTGTTCCGCAACGTCGAAAAAAGGTCGCGCCTGTCGAGTTTGGTTTGTATGGCGTTGTATGGTGTTGTATGGCGTCTGTTATATATCTGTTACCTATTGTGTAGCTAATACCAGTGGCCTACCATGAGCTGCCACTACGGTATTAACGTGCGTTTGCTTTCTGTCCATCCTGCTCGTACTCGCTGGGCTGATGACCAGAGATCGGAAAAATGTGCGTCATTGTTCGCAATAATATGGACATGACTACAAAGTTGATTAAATGAATAATAAAACGAATAATTTCTTAAAATTTGATTTTGAAGCTTTAAGGTGGCTATTTGAAATAGTTTTCATAGTTACCGGTGTCAAACAGGTAATTTTTTGAGAATGATTAAATGATTAATTATTTAATCAACTTTAGAGTCATGTCCATATAATTGCGAACAATGACGTACATTTTTCCGATCTCTGCTGATGACCTATTGGAGGTCGCAGGAGTCCGCTGGATGATGGTCATTGTGGCAATCTTTGGGGGAGGCCTATGTTCAGTAGTAGATATCTTTCGGCTGATGTAATGATGGTGATAATGAATAATTATATTTAAGAAATACTTATGTATAACCGAAATTGCAATCCAACTGCATAATATATATTTACATCTTAAAAACAACAAAATCTCCCACACAGTTCACGAGAAAGTAATCTAACACCATATTGTTGCATTATTGCTAACTGCAAATATGACACTACGTGACTTGATAGAGGTATACAATTTACCTACTGTGTCACAATATAATCACCAAATTAAAAATTAAAAAAAACCGACTTCAACCGGTTTCTCCAAGATTCCCGATTTGTTTCCATCATTGGTTTCCTCAAATCCTACTTTCTGAATGCAAATTCTTGTAAATGAATGAAAATTACCAAAAGCGCCATAGATGTACCTATAACATTTGAAGAGATCCCTCGATTTCTCCAGGATCCCATCATCAGACCCCAACTTGGTGCCAATGGGACCATCTCGGGGTAATACACGTTCGATCACAAAAAGAAATTTTAGAATCGGTTCACTATTCTCGGAGATATCAGGTAACATACATACAACAAAAAAAAAAAAAAAAAAATTCAGTCGAATTGAGAACCTCCTCCTTTTTTGAAGTCGGTTAAAAAAGGCATTTCGTCGGGTATAGTGCAATACCGCGTAACCTTGGTAGTTTGAAGCAGATAGAGTTCAAATATCAAACAATTGACACTCAAATTGAGTGCGACAATTTAATAGTGTTTAAACAAAACGTCAGTAAAATCTAAAAAAAAACATAAAAATTTGTATTCCACAATTCCGCACTTTTAGAACTAAATCTTGGTTTTATTACGAAGTTAAACCATGAGTTCATATTGGTACATTTTTAGTTAAAATTATTGATATTAATTAGTATTGAATTCACGTAAAAATATGTCAGCAAATGCGTTACACGATATACGTCAAAGACGTCAAATGCTGTTGAAAGTCAGACATATTTAATATTGATTTAAACTTTCACGATTATTACTCATATTTTAAAGACAACTTACGTTGAATTATATCCGGACGTTTCGGGCATGACGTTAAGGCAGGCAGTCTGCCTACGACCACGGGTCTTACGTCATGCCCGAAACGTCAGACATATTTGTTATTTTTTTTTAGATTCTACTGATGATTATTATAAATAGGTGCATTTATGTAGATATTACGACGACCACGAATAATTGTTAAAATTTTTGAACAAAGAAATAAGTATATATTTGTCACCACCACAACTCTTCCCGTGGGTTCTGTAAAAGTCGGCTGGATTGATGTAGGTATCACTGATCATTTATAAGATTGATGATGGGCAGTAGTATCATACTGGACACACTACGATCGCCAATTCGATTGCCAAGCGTGGCGATGATGCGCATTCAACTCTTCCCGTGGGTTTCGTAAAAGTCGACTTAAGGGATTGATGTATACCTTATCATTCATAAGATTGATAATGGGCAAGTATCATATAGACAAACAACTGTGATCGCCAATCCGCTTACCCAGCGCGGCGATGAGCATTCACCTCTTACTGCGTCCTAACGCTTTGGTAATAAATACAAATACACATAATTTATTCGTGGCAAATATAACAACAAGCACGACAAGACAAAACAAAATAGACAAATTCAGCATTTAATATTATACCACGATAGGAGAGGCCTTTGTCCAACAGTGGACTGTTTATAGGCTGATGACATAGTCACATTTTTCATACCTCATGATTTTATTACCATAATAGTTTACTACGTATCGCCCCGTTATCGTAGAATCAAACAATGGCGTGACACTTCATAAACTTGTCCACACATTTCCACTCGCTCCTTTGAAAATGTGTGTACGTGTTTATGACTGCGTACATGTGTTCTACTAAAGATTAATAAAGTTTTATCAGCTATTGTACTATTGTGTTAGAAGCACGAGCGAAGCGAGGGCTCATAAGTAGACAAGAAAGTAAATAAGTTTTTGTGAAAATAGTACGGTCGAGGAAATTGAATGTTTAGCAGTTTATAGCTCATTTTACATTGAACGTGCTTAGTACATACAACACAACCAAATTAACTTGAACCGCAAAGTGCTAAACATTGTATTTCCTCGACTGTACATTACCGTACAAGTGCGAGAAAAATTAAGCACTCCCGCTTTAAATGGACACGCGCTACAAATTTCGTTTTCGCACGTGTGTCGTACGACGTTTTTCAGTACATATGGCCCTCCGAAGATTTCGACCTGACGTAAACTGAACCATTTCTCGCACTAGCGCGTATAAAAAGCACCACCTGTACTAAAAATACGCGATTTTTTATTAGTGAATGTTTCAGAAGTAGTCAGTAAGTAATAGTGGTAGCATTTACCTCTATTTTAAGTTATTTCATAATTTTATAGACACTTCTGAATGTTCCGAAAATTCTTCGTCCCAAAACCTTACAAGCAACGGGTATCTATCTATACAGCCTGTGTCCACCCACTGCTGGGTATAGGCCTCTTCTTTATTACGCCACTTTCCTCGGTCCTGTGCTAGTCGCATCCACTGCTTGTTGTTGCGGTTCGGCAGACGTCGTCGGACCATCTTGTCGGTGGTCTCCCAGCAGATCTTCTTGACCACCCTGGCCACCATTCAGTAACCTGCTTCGTCCACCGCCCATCGCTACTTCTCGCCAAGTGTCCTGCCCATCTCCACTTCAACTGTGCGATTCGTTTACCGACGTCGGATACTTTCGTACGGTGTGCGCTTGTTCATTATTTTTTGGTCTTTTTGTATACGGTCCATCTTAGGACCAATAAAAACACTACAAAAACAATTTTACACTCTCGATAGTTAACTAACACTAAGTTATGAGACTTTTATGATAAGCGTGCAATTCCTATTATGATTTTATTAAGTATACAGGGTAAATAATTTATGGGCCATAAAGTGAGTTGATGGC
Source organism: Thaumatotibia leucotreta (assembly GCA_025490895.1). Taxonomy (NCBI): domain Eukaryota; kingdom Metazoa; phylum Arthropoda; class Insecta; order Lepidoptera; family Tortricidae; genus Thaumatotibia; species Thaumatotibia leucotreta. The sequence continues at coordinate 28,344 of JALPQI010004953.1, read as the reverse complement.
GATTAGCAGCTTATCGGACTAACATTATGACGCTTGTTATCGGGTACGAAATCTGATAATAGTTTAATGACTTTAAGGAAACATAAATAAATAGTATAAATTGTAATTTAATTTAAACTTTTCTAAGACATAATAACTATAGTTATTTGGTTAACCCAGGCCTGTCCAACTAACGCGTTCGGTTCGAACTGTCAGTGCCACCCCGGGGAGTAAATCAGTAGGGCCTCACGGCGAGCGGTGACGCACCGAGCGCACGAGCGAATGTTGTTCGTCGAATGTCTACGTACTAATTCGACCGCTGTCAGATAATTGATTATAACAATGAAGCTTATTTTTCAGAAAAGATACGAGTTAGGGCGATTGTGCACCACAATACGTATAGTGCTCAAGCTACTATATACATTTAATGGCGTGGCATATCGGACCTTAAAAAACCGGACTACCGGACGGTAAAAGTCAGTGTAGTGCACAAACGCCCTTACGCGATAGAAAGAGAGTGCACTTAAAGTTGCGCGGTTGGAATTTAAACTTAATAGTATCGTAGCAAGAGTCACAATTTCTTTAAACGGGGTTTTGGAGGTGGTTTTCTGTACTTGTAGGTACTAATATGTATCATGTGGTTAAACTCACGTGTATTTGATCACTACGCGCGTCATGTTAAGGTGCATTCCGACCAAACGAGCATTCGCTATTCTAACCCCCTACTCTACGAAATTCGATCGTTACACAAAACGTGATTCATTGATTTCGTAGAGTGGAAGTTGACGAAGTTGTTATAATGTACGACCTTAAATGTACGATTTAGTACACAAATTGGAATTGCAAAAGAAACAGTAATATTTAAAGTAATGTAAACTACTGAAATGAGTGTAAAAATAACAGTTCAGATTGCAAGCTCAATCAAGGAACCACTTAAGGGATTCTCGCTGAAAGTTCTCTTAATTGAGATGCGGGGCTACTATGGAAACTCACTCTTTATCCGAAATGTCGCGATTTGATTACTTAATAATGAACTTTTTAGACGTTTTTTTTATTGACAATAGGGATGATGACTTTAGTTAAAATAAATTATTTAACGTTATGCACGACATAATACACGAAGAAATGATTACTATTATATTAATAAATTATTACTAAGATGTAAATTGCAGTCATTTTTGTGCAGAATTTCTATTTGATAAATTGAAAAGAACTTAACAGAGTAGGTCATTTGGCAGTACTCAAACGTGACGTCACTTTTGAGTATTTCATATAAAATTCCATAGTGGTGATCGTTTTGACAATTCGAAAAAAGATGCTGATTTGACTTGCCAGTCATCATGCCACTGTCACGATCGTATCAACCAGAGTGTAAAGAGATAGACGAATGCATTTGTCAACCTAGCTGGTAAATCAAAATATATTTTTGTCAGAGTCAAAACTATTCGGGTTAATCAACATTTACGGTCTGTTATTACTTACCATTCCCTTAGTTTTCATAATTTAAGTAACATATAAATATAGAAAGTCATATACCTAGGAAAAAACAACTAAGATCACCGACGTCTGAGGTGGGAATCGAACCCACGTGCTCAGCTTTCGCGGCTGATGCCTGCACCGCTCGGCCACTCGGTCTTAGCAACCACCAGTCAATTTTTTCGGGTATATGCAATGCAATCCCTTACAAATAATTTGTGTTTTTTTACAATGAGTTCAATAGATGGCAGCACCAGCTCTCTCTAGCTATTCTAGAAGACTGTAAAGTATTCTAAATATTCTAATAGGAGGTGCAGGCATGTATTGCTTGCCCTTAGAGAATGGTCAAAGGTGCCTTGCTTTGTAGGCGCCTGCCATAAGGCATCCTCTACCAGTCAACCATTAGGCCAAACAAAAAGTAAAAGTAATGGTGCGGTGATTACGCACGCGACGCGTGCGCAAAGTTTATTTTTCCGCACTAGTTTGGAAAAAATTGTTATTATACCACACAATCAATAAATAAACATGCGAGAAATTGGTTACTTTTACTACACTCCTGCATTGTTGCCCATGAAAGTTAAACGAAGCACTATCGACTTTCGAGTGTCCTTGGTAGCGCTGCATGATATCAAAACTCGTACCGGTTTTTGTGCTCCCGGATCAACAGGTGCTACCATTGTTTATTTTCGTTACAACATAAAACTCACAGGACAAGGTCAATAATATAGGATACCTATATTTAATACAAGCAAAGTAAATGTAGATGTGCGACAAGTGTAAAAAATATATTATACACAACCTTTTAATAATAGGGTTTGTGAACGGCAATTGGCACTTTACACGCATCTGTCCTCCTTATTCATAACCGTCTTTTAACTTAGCAATCCGCTAGGTATTGTTAGTCCCTTTCACTCTTATAGACGTATTAATAAGACCGAAAGGGACAAACAATACTTAGCATCTTGTTAAGTTAGGAGACTTTTATGAATAAGGGGGATTTTTTACTTTGGCTGTACAGTCGACATCAGATACATCGAAGCGGCCAGGGTGCTCATAAATATCTGAGCAGACATCACTCTTTTTTATGAAAACATAAAAAAGTGTTATGAAGAATATTGTATTACACAATTGAGTAAGCAAGGCATAAAATATACCTTAAAAGGCATGTATTTGTATACGACGGTTTTGTCATGATTAGATTGCTGGTAAAAGTTAAATTGCCAAGAACATTCTCCTTAAAAGTTTCGCAAGTTATGAAACTTCTCCTGGTACATTGCTATTCTATCCCCCCACTCTATGAAATCAACGAATTTCGACGAATCACGTTTTGTGTAATGACCGATTTCGTAGAGTAGGGGATAGAATGAACGAATGCTCGTTTGGTCTAAATGCACCTTTCTTCTTCTTCTTATTCGTGTAAAGGGATCAAATGATATAAATTATTAACTAAATTATTTTCTGCCAGTAGTCTTGCCACTTCAACTCCTCGGGGAGTTTTTGCCAGATCTTCCGAAGTGTACGTAATTGGACACAGGGAGCACTGCATCATGTGTTTTGTTGTTTGTAAATCTTTAGAGTGGCATGTTTAGATATTATTGAGAACCGTGGCTGCTTTGATATTTTCGATGGCTGTACCTAAAGTTTTTGTAGCATTTTTTGTTGTATTTTGATATGGGCGAAGTTGGATTCTGAGAAGAGTATAACCGTCTTTCTGCAACGTATGATTAGTTCAACAAATTGATTGGTCTTGTATACTATACAATTATACATATTATAGGTATTGTCAGATCTAAAGTACAATTTGGCTTTAAAGGTATTTCAAATCGAATAAATAAATATCCTGAGACACCAAAAAAACACACGGATTTTATGAGTTTCATCATCATCATCATATTAGCCGAAAGACGTCCACTGCTGAACATAGGCCTCCCCCAAAGATTGCCTTAATGACCGGTCCTGTGCCATCCGCATCCAGCGGACTCCTGCGACCTTCACAAGTTCATGAATTTAATACTTATATTGATTTAAACTTTCACGATTATCACTCATATTTAACGATAAACAGGCCTACTACCGCGAAAATCGAAATTCGGAAATTTTGAGGATTTTTCTATGTCACTGAGAGAGACAAATCCTCGAAATTTACGAATTTCGTTTTTCGCGGTAGGGCCGCAGGTCTTTATCCCTTAAACTTAGGTTTAATTTTATCCTGACGTTTCGGGCATGACGTTACACCCATCATTACCACCCGTTTTTCGCAGCGCTGCGCTCGACGTCGAAGTGAAGGCTGTCTCGTCGTCGAGCTCGTTGATGAACGCAGCGTCGAATGTGTGAATAAGAGAATAGCATAGCAGGACCGGGACCAGTGGCGTACAAGAAGAGAGGCCTATGCTCGGCAGTGGGCGAATAACGGCTGAATATGATGATGATGATGATGTGTCTCCGAGTTGTTATAATGTGCGAAGATTTTATTAACTTTAGGTTTATTAGTACAAAAGAGAGTTAATTCTTAAGCTGCTACCATCTACTTATTACTTATAGTTATAAGTAAACTCACAAAACGCGTGGGTGTTTTTTATTTCCACGTCTTTTTTTTATAGAAAACAAGCATTGAGTCGGAAATAATTTCCTCAAAGTTTGGGTATTCCGTTGCTATGGAGTTTTTCGTTTTGTATGGCTTTTTTTAGGTATGGCTTGATCACGAACCAATACGAATTTTCCATTTTAACATAGAACTAAAATATACAGGGTGTTTTTGTTTATATGCGTTAAGTTTAACCATAAAATTGTTTGACAGAAATCTTAAAAAAACCGGCCAAGAGCATGTCGAGCCATGCTCAGTGTAGTTATTTAAAAAACAGCTGAACCGATTATGATCCCGTCAAAATGATTATTAGGTATACTAGCCAATAATTTTGGTTGCTTTAAAATAGTCTCTAAATACACGAGTGCCCACGACAGAATCTCGGGGCTAGTCTTTCGATAAAAATAAAAATAAATAGGTTCCTAATTCAGCGAGATATCAAAATGGTAACAAAAAATTTACCAAATTGAGAGCTTCCATCGTTTTTGAAAAAATACTCGTGAGGTGGAAGTACTAGTTCCCGACACTGTACCAATACTCATCATCATAGCTTGAGTTGCCATCGATAAGATAAAATCAACTATTAGGGCATTTAAACGATGATAAATGTATGTACCTGCTTCATATCACAATTTCGAAATAATTAGCTTATATCTAAATGATTTGCATAATTTTAAGACAGGCTGACATTTATTAGGACTGAGTGCCATCTACTGGGACTGTCAGCAAAAGCAACTGACACTTACTCATATTATATTGTCACGCTATAAAATATTATTTAACAAAACTTACAAACCCTTCTACCAAAACACATGACAATACTTTATGAAGATTTGTATATGAGCAAAATATCGTGATTCAAATAAATATTCTCTGTTAACATAGTATTACCTATTGGTACTTCCACCTTACTGGAAAGTTGGTTCTTTTATTTTGTAAATAGTTATTAAGTTACTGATTGTATCTGTATCCTTTGGAACAGCGAGAGAGTTCACACCACGTGACAATTTGTCGCTGCCATATCAGTGACATCTGACAGATGACAGATGCGACACCACGCCTGTCACTGTCAAGTTTATCTGTAGATCTAAACATTGACAGCTCCCACAGCTCGAGAACTTTATATTTTAATATTAGGGTGCATTCAGACCAAACGAGCATTCGCTGTTCTATCCCCCACCCTACGAAATCAACGAATCACGTTTTATGTAACGATAGACTTTCGTAGAGTAGGGGATTATAATAGCGAATGCTGGTTTCGTCTGAATGCACCTTTACAGACAATATGCATTCAGACCAAACCAGCATTCGCTATATCATTCCTTAGTATAGCTCCGTCCCTATAACTTAGGTAAGAACTTACAGGTGTACGGCCGCTCTAAGTAAAAGTTATATACATGCCATTGATCAGTAGAAAGTAAAAATAAAAACCAGCCAAGAGCATGTCGGGCCATGCTCAGTATAGGGTTCCGTAGGTAGGTCGTATCTTAACACGGATTTCATAGTAACATACGACGTTTCGAAAAGTATTTCAGAGAATTTTCTTGGTCTGCTTGTAACTTTTTTGTTTGTGTGGTAAGGGATCATGGCGTCTACACAAATGGCGTTTTATTTGGCGTCCACGTACACATAAATCCAAAACAGAAAATATGGGTAAAAAGCCGCAAGCAAATACTAATGACACTTCTGTGACGTCACACCCTATGGTACGGTACTCTTTTCGATGACTGCAAAAATATAGGGAAAAAGTTTTGCGTTGTAGTTGCTTAGGTACATATAATATTATCAATGTGACACATGCTCACATAAATATGACAGGTAATATGTACCTACCTACACATATTTTTATTAGTAAATCTGTTCAGATATGTACCTTTCTATGCTCATTTATTTTTAAACTTTGGATTCGCTCATTTATTTATAAACTCGACTGTACGTCTACAGATGCCGTAAAACTCTAGCAATATTTCTCAGCTCCAAACTTTTTCCACGGATAACGAATATCTTTTCTCGCTAATTTCTAAAGTTAGTTTAATTTAACTTACGTTAGGTTTCAGTTATCTAGGTTCACAAATAAATTATATTATGTTTTAGAAACACCCACGCTCGGTACGGTAGCAACAAGTTTCAATTTATATCTATAAATAGTACTATATTTTAGTTTTATTTTTGAAATACACCATCGATTGACAGCCTGCAAAGCTGGAAAACCCAGGTTCGAATACAGGAGAGGTCTTTTTATATGTGTATACCGAGTATGTATATCTTCGGACATCCTACACAAATCGCCCTAGTCCCACGGTAAGTTCAATTCAGTCTTGTGATGTGGGTACCAAGCGACGATATATATAAATATATAGATACTTAAATACATAGACAGCCACGACCAAGGAACAAATATTTGTGATAAATAAATAAACAAATAATGCCCTCGCCGGGATTCCAACCCGGAACCTCCAGCTTCGTAGGCAGGGTCACTACCAACTAGGCTACGGAGTCTGACACTAAGTTATACCTAGGTATACCTAGGTATTTAATAAACTTAACTTTGACATCCTTGTGACAATAATTCACATTACAATTTCGACACTAATTTACGTAGAGCAAAGTACCTACGAAACATTCATAGACGCAAAAAATTATTGTGCAAAAGCGAAGTAAAATAGAAAATAGCAATACCCGTTTCGGAAACCTTGAGACGTGTACTATAAAAAAAAACATGATACCGGCAGCCTTATAAAATTATCTTTATACCTTACGTAATTCATTTTCACAAATATGTAACGTCTTTAACTATACAATTTTTTTTTCGACTCGACTAATCTGTTTGCCTATTCAAAACTTATAGTAGTTATTAAAAAAAAAATTTGCATCAACCGATAAATATCTCAAAAACAACCAAGCTTATTAAGGTGCATTTAGACCAAACAAGCATTCACTCATTTGATTCTATCCCCCACTCTACGAAATTCGTTCGTAGTTACACAAAACGTGATTCGTCGAAATTCGTTAATTTCGTAGAGTGGGGGATAGAATTAGCGAATGCTATTTGGTCTAAATGCACCTTTATGATAGATCTGCGTTTACCGTTTCTCGTGCTAGGCGTCACTTTCTAACATCATTATCATCATCATCATCAGCCTATAATAGTCCACTGCTGGACGTAGGTCTCTCCTATTAACTATGCGTATAGGCGGATTAGGAGGTAAATGCCCATAATGGCCACGCTGGGCAAGCAGATTGGCGATCGCAGTAATGTGTCCACTATGATGACGCTGCTGCCTATCATCAATTCTTTATCAAATGATGGTCAGTGACACTTCGATCCTTTAGTCGACTCTTACGACACCCGCAGGAGGAGTAAGGACGAATAACACAAGATCATTATAAAAGATGTCGAAAACTCCGAAATATTTTAACCTTCAGAAAGGTAAAAGTAGCAGCTGGTGTTTTAATGAACGCGAAAAACGCGCAGCGAAATAAATTAACAATATCGGTAGCTTTTCACGAAATGAGTTCAAGGATTTTCCTCCACCTCACTAACTACATTATACAGCTATTCAACATAAGGCTTGCTACCTTAAAATATTACGTTAGATCATAGAGCAATTATTCAATTGCACATTCGGCCAATTTTTTAAATTTCAAAACGTCTGATTGACGTAACTTAAGACCGAAAAGTTGGCGCCTTCCTCGCACAGCGTATCAGCTTTGCGATACAGAAAATGCCGCCAGCATCTTCTGGTATAGATATTTTTTGCAATCTAACCATAAGCCTATTAAAACACCTATGAATACTATATCAGTCGCATAACTGGGTTTATTTATACCGTGAATGTAAATAGTTTATAAATATAAGAGCAAGTATAATCAAGAAATAAGCATAAGTGACAGATGACCGAAAAATAATCAAATAAATACCCTCGCCAGGATTTGAACCCGGAATCTCCAGCTTCGTAGACTAACAACAAACACATATATTTACACAGAAAACAAAACAATAAGGATTATGTAATATTAACATATTTTTTATAGGTAGGTAATACTTTAAATTTTATTTCATTCATTTTAGGTTCATTTCTATATAGGTACCTAAAGAAGCACAATTTGTGTAATAAGTTATCATAAACTTTCCGACAATAATTAAAATATCAATACCGTACTTTGATGTGTATTCTGTAAACAAACTAGAAAATTCGATATAAACTCGCGAATCCAAGAACACTTCAACCCTTCACACTTAAGACGCCATAATATAACCTCTATAAGCCTCCTATTACTCATTTGTCAGTCGCATAGCTGAGATAATTTCTTACATGACTGGCACATTTGCCCGTTTGTTTAACGAATGTGTTGCGAATTCGCATGTATTCTTTTGTTTCCTTATCCGCAGTCGTATATAAGTTGTATAAAACACCTGTTTTGATTTCTTTTGTACTGGGAGAGAGGTGAACGTTTACGGCAATTTCGTTTTTGTGCAAATATCGTGCGTAAATATTACGTTTCCTTTAGTTTTATGAATTAGTTTTGTTTTCGTGAATGCTTTAACGGATTTGTGTGTGAATCACTACGTAAATAAATAAAAATAAAATAGTCACTTTTTCTGTCCCTATGTCCCTTTGTACGCTTAAATCTGTTTAAACTACGCAATGGATGAGATTTTAATAGGTAGAGTAATTCAAGAGGAAGTTTTTTATGTAGGTATATTACTCGTACAAAGCCGGGACGGTCGCTAGTTTATAATAATGGAAAGTGTTTTTTGCCATATAAGAGTCAACTAACTTGTTTTTGGTACTCTTTACGTTCTCTTGAATATGTCAATTTTAAAAACCGTTTAAGCGTTACAATTTACAAAACATTGATTATTCTGACAGTCATTCTCCAGTTATTTTATTTCTTGCGGGAGTTCCAACTACTATGTACTATAGCTGTTACTCGTAAAACCAGTCAAATGCCACCAGAGATTTCTTTCCGGCCGGCTGCATTCTCTCGATTTTAAAAGCATCCAAGTTGATCCCAGTATCTCCACCATTTTGTTTGAGAAACAGAGCACCTATCGGGCATGACGATCGACGTTTCTCTATTGCATTTGTGAATTCGTACGTAAGTATGACAGGGAGTCTGTACGTCAAAATCGAAACTCGAAATTTTGAAATTCGTAAAATTATAGGATTTGTTTCTCTCACTCCAACGAAGGCTTCATCAGAGTAATAGAGACAAATCTTCGAAATTTGAGGATTTCTAAATTCCCTTAGTCGACTGTTACGACACCCGCAGGAGGAGTTGGGGTGGTGACAAGTGTATCCTTACTGCCGTCACCACACGGCTGCTTTATTAGTGTTATCATATTATACGAGTATAGCTATTGCTCATTTTGATATACAACAAGCATTACTGCATAATTCTGAAGCAATCGTCGATCTATTAATAGATTATGTGTTACAGACCTATCCAATAACATCTAGGTAATAATTAGCGATGTATTGCTTGTATATCTTGTTGAAGCTTAACCTAGTTGGTAACGCCTGCTTACGAAGCTGAAGGATCCGGGATCAAGTCCCGGTAAGAGCATAGATTTGTGTTTTGCACAAATATTAAAATTTGTGCCTTGGTCATGACTGTCTATGTACGGGATGTTTTTTTTTATTTCCGTTAAATTTGAGAAGTTACTTGGGACATAAATAGAAGTTGCCTGGTATATCGGTTTTCGTTAATTTAATAAAAACATTTTTTTCGTTTTTATACAAAATAAATGTAATGGCAAGTGTGAGAGAACCTTAAGAATAAGATCTCAAGTGACTGACGGTACACGTCGAAATATATAACATTAGGATGATATTAAGGTTGCAATACACTTGTACAGTCACTAAACATTTTTTTTTAATAACTCAATAACAGTAAGAGTTAAGACACTAGTTTCTTAGAGGAATTGATTATTTTGACCTAAATAAGCTTCCATTTAATTTAACGGAATTCAATAAAAACACGGTGTATATATCGTCGTCTGGTACCCACATCACAAGCCTTAACTGACCGTGGGACTAGGTCAATTTGTGTAAGATGTACAGTCGAAGTCAAAGATATCATTACGGTTTAGGTGCAAAAAATATATTGACACGACCTTAATGTCAAGGCAATAAAGTCGTGTAAGTATATTTTTGGCGCTCAAACCGTAACGATATCTTTGACGTCGACTGTACAAAGATATTTATTTATTCTTACTGATGTTCCACGTGGCCATCAGAACAGATGAAACTACATAAAACAAAAAAAAACGGCACTAAAACATTTCACCACTTTTTTGTCCTCTGTAGACTTTTAAAAGCCAAAAGCTCAGCTGCATCGCTCAGAAAAAAAAGCAGATGGGTCGATTGTATTACAAAATATTTGTACATAGCTAAAGACTTAAGTTTAAGCAAAACCTAAGGCCTCTATTTTCTATTAGGGTGTAATGCAAAAAAAAACCATAATTAAATGCCTTTAATGAAAACAAATAGAAAAAATATTTTCGGTGTAACGAGGTTAAAAGTTGTGTAATTAAATATTTTTGCGAGATGTTTTAAAACACGACTCAAGGGAGTGTTTTAAATCGACGCCAGCTACGAATTTCCTTTTGCACGTGTCTCGTGCGATGTTTTTTAGTACAGATGGCCCTCCGAAGTTTTGGACCTGGCGTAAAATGAGCCACTTCTCGCCCTAGCGCCTAAAAATGGCACCATAATATGTACTAAAAATAACTATTTTGAAGATTATCAGCCCAGCTGTTGAATAACTACGGAACACTAAGCATGCATGGTCCGACATGTTTGGCCGATTTTTTTAAAATTAACAACAATATTATTGAAAACGTAGATAGGTATTATTGATTTTGTTTGCTAGTTACTGCTATGTTACTAAATACTAATCGCTAAAGTTTATTGAAGTCGTTTCTCAGAATCTAACATTTTATTGAAGCTTCGGTACATGGAAAACATTTTTCTTTGAAACAAATTTTACAAAGGTGACTTTATTTTGTGAAACATTTAAAAGAGTTTTTTCGGGTAGTGTTTCTTAAATAGTAACGCTACTGTATATATATCTAAAAAAAAATTTAACTGTTTATTTCACACAAAGGTACATTTATATTTTTTTTAGGTACACAAAACTCTAATCTAATAATTATTTAGATTTTAGGTGAGTTAGGTCTTACTAAATGGTTATTTATTTATTTAATTACATTAGTGAGGCACTGAATGTTCATTTCATTGTATATGAATTTAAATATTAGATATCATATACTAAAAAAAAACATACCTAATACTTACATTTCCCACCTCTGGGTCGCATTTTATAAAATTACTATTTACAATTTTGCCGTTTGCCTCTCTTTCTAACCAATAAGTGCGTGCGTTAGAGAGACAAACAGCGAAATTGTAAAATATAACTTTATAAAACGTGACCCTGGTGTTAGTAAACATTGGTATAGGAATCTAATATTTAAATTTACATACCTAATAGGGATGATGACTGTAGTTAAAATAAATTATTTAACATTATGCACGACATAATACACGAAGAAATTATCCCTAAGATGTAGATTGCAGTGATTTTTGTACAGAACTTCTATTTAATAAATTGAAAAGAACTTAAAAGAGTAGGTCATTTGGCAGTACTCAAACGTGACGTCACTTTTGAGTATTTCATATAAAATTCCATAGTGGTGATCCCTTTGACAGTTCGAAAAAAGATGCTGATTTGACTTGCCAGTCATCATGCCTGTTACACCTGATTGATTTTCTATTTCATACAAACAAATTACCTAAGTACATTGAAAATTGACACAATGCGAAATTGAATATGCGCAAAATTTAGTACCGGACTGTTTTTTATTGTTTTGGGAAAAAAATATTATGAAATCTTCCTTATTATTGTTTCCTCAAATGTATGTTTCTATTATTTTTGATTGATGTAAAAACATTCTTCTCGTCCCTCTTTGTATTCCTATTTACCTAAACTCGTGTCGATTTAAAACACAGTTTAAATCTCTCAAAACTTTGGATAAGGTTCCTTTCCGCACTTGTATCATAAATAACGATAACAGTACCTTAGTGCAGTAATTTTCACATACCGTGCGAATGTCGAAAATTGACAGTATCTATTTACTGTACAAAAGGTAAAGTAAAGCTTGAATGAGTCATTTCTCATTTGACGCATTACTATCGTATATAGTTAGATTTTACAGAACTATTTGAAACATAACTATTACACTAAATAAACGTTATTATTCAAGACTAGAAAATACAGTTTTTTATTTAATTAAAAAAAATACCGGTGCCAATTAAATATATACCTGCGCATTTTAATATTATCACTTTATCACAAACCAAGCCTTTAAAGCATTAAAATATTAATTAAATTTTCATGCTTTTAAGCGAGTACTTTCAAATTGACGGCCCATTCAATTGGAATAATATGCTCATTTGCTGATAATTAGCTTACTTAATTACTTTATTATGATTATAAAGAACCAATTCAAACGAAACAATGCCATACATATTTGTATGTATGTATAAAACAAACTGTTACACCTTTCTGCGTAGGCGAAAATCGAATTCCAGTATCGCATGACATGAAATTCATTTCTATTTGAACCGGTAAACGAAAAACCGGTTTAAAAAAACGAATTAAAGAATACAAGATAGCAATATTTTTAATTTACTTTTCAACCCAGACAATGTATTCACTGTATTTACTTTTTCTGCTCTGCAATGTGTGCTTTAACAGAATAAAATTTATTCTGTTATATTCTAAAAATTGCATCGTAATCAAATATAATTACCTTAATTTTCACTATATAAGCTTTTGAAGTAATTCGCTTGTATTAAATTGAACCGAAAAAAACACCCTAAAATGATCCATACATCATACCAAATCCTCATTACTAATCTACCGCCCTAAAATTAGCACTCCATAAAAAAAACAAACCTTTTTAATCACCTCACGATAACATTCATCATCCAAAAAACATTCACTATAAATATCACCAGCACATTCGAAACAAAACACGGTCGCGTTCGGAATTCAAATTTTTTTTCGAAATTCGAACCGGGTCCGCGCGGGGAGGGGCGACGTAACGGCGTCTAGGCGCCGGGAGATAGACTGAGCGTGGTTGTAGCGTTGAGCAGCCTGGCCAGGCTGAGGGGCAAAGAGTATGTTTAGCAGAGTGGCCTGTTGTTTGAAAGAAATATAGTGTTCAGCCGCTATGAAGTCCTGAAAACTGTAATTTCAGATCATCATGTGTCAAAAAATGACATTGCTGACTGATACTGTATTGAAATGATAACTGTCAGGATTAACTTTATAGCAGCGGAGCACTGTAGGTAAGTTTATTCGTAATAAGCACAAAAAGTACAATATTCACAAACGATTAAAAACACAATTAAAAGTTTAATTATGCTACGAAATAGAGTCTCAGCTTATGATGAAAGCATAACAATGTTTTAAGGTTGAGAAAAACTTGAAAAGTGGATTGATGGGTGTGTTAGCTGTGTATATGATTGTCATTTAAGGATAAATAAACGTAAATATATTGGATTACAAAATGAAGCGGTATCGGTTTGGATAGTAAGGATATACAATCATGACGTTGATGATATAGAACGAAGGACAGCAATTATACTGTTATTATTTTTGTGAAAGCTTAGTACTAAAAATATTGACTATCACAGTTCCTTAACCACTACAGCTTTATAAATCATTGTATTAAGCATAATATCGTCGCTATACTTATGCTCAACCTCGGTTCTACATCAACTATTTCATGCAAATGTCACCTTTCCTACAATCTGAATAAGAGTCTTTTTTCCATCAAGTGAGTGTTGCAGATACTTGGTTATGTAAGTTTATCGGCGATATGAAATCAAATTCTAATCAAATAAAATGCCACATAAATATAATAGGTGTAAGAAAATTAGGCAGAAATATTAACCGATATGAATATTTACTGAAATTTTGTGACAGTTATATCGAAATTTTATTTTGTACCAAGAAGTTACAAAGATTCATATTTTTTTAATATCCGTAAAAACCGAAAAAGATTTATGATTATCACAATTTAAGCAAAAGATTTATTATTATATTATACATAAAAAGTTTCCAGTTCATACTATTTCGATTGAATTTAAAAACATTTTTTTCGAACTATATTGGAAACCCGGCCTCGCAGATGCAAATCAGACTTCCCCCGAAAAGTTCAAAACCCCAGTCGCATCTACAATTTTCCGCCATCCCTACTCTTTGACTCGACAACGACCTTAATCTGAAATCCCTTTTCAACTCGTCGTGCCTCTCATTATTGATCTCTTTCACTCCTCACTACCGGTGCAATAATATCGGCGTCGCACTCTATCCACCCCGCGGCCAATTGAGCTATCCCGCTCTCTCTGCACTGCAGAGCCTCAAAAACGAGGTACTGTCGGCATACCATTCGTGAACGCAGTACAGATATAAAAGTTTTCCTTTCCACGTTGACCACAGACTAAAATAATAACGAAGATTATTTTCGATTCTGCAAGTTTTTCTTTATTTTTTTAAAGTATTATTTTACTCTGTGTCTATTGTGTGGTATGAGGAATTGAAATAAGAACTACAGAGTTTCTTATGATTTTTCACAATAAAAACAATAAGAGAAAGACATGTATATTTCTTTTATAGAGCAGTTCATTATCTAGGGATTTGTTGACGAATAAAAAGCTATTCAGACGCCTTTCAATATAAAAAAAATATTGAAGTATTGGAGATAGATTTTACCTTTAGATTCTTGAGCGTAATGATGCTAAATTGTTATTTTAGTCGCTGAAATTTTTATTTGAATCCTCAACAATACTTTGCTAGTTCATTACAGGTATGAACATCTTTAGGTCTGAGACTGATTTCGTAAGATTTCTTGAAAGATTAGAATTTCGTTGATCGAATAAAAGCGGTCTGTAAATTATTAACGAAACTCATTTTGCCGAATATCACTACCCAACCAATATAATTATCATAGAGTTTTGTTTCACCTAAATATTAGCCTTCTTAGCTCCAGTTAGTTGGTAGAGATCCTGCCTACGAAGCTAGAGGTCATAGGTTCGAATCCCTATGAGGCCATATCTATTAAAATACTATAGAACCGGTTTACTCACGTAGTTTAAGCGAGGGTGCTCCAGACGAGGACTCTCTTAATAGTCGAAACATGTTGAGCAATCATCGACTTAAATTGCGTGAGTCCCGGTTCGATAATATTTTAATATAACTCTTTATATTATTTATTTTATTTATTTATTACCGTGGGACTAGGTTGATTTGTGTAAGATGTCCTAATATTATTACATAAAAAAAATCTAATGTGAAATGCACAACAGTTGAATATAAAAATAGCATTTGTTTTATAGGTGAACCTCCAATAAGATCGCGATACGCTCGCCTAGTGGTTCTGGTGCCTCTTCGGTCTTTAGTTTCTATCAACTTTGGAGTAATGTCCATATCATTTCGCCCATTTCTAAGATCTCTGATTATTAAACAGGTTCGCATGTAGCTATTTTTATATCTCCAATCTTTTAAAACTTCTTTAATAAATGGAATCTTCAGAGACATTCCCAGTAATTCAGAAACTCATACCTGAAGTTCAAAGCAAATAAATGGTTTCAGTTAATATCGTATTTCAACGGAGTTCACGTGATTTCATTGAGTGCATTTGATATAAATAATTACTTTTCCAAAAGATGGGTTTCCTTTCTTGGAATAAATTAATTTGGACGTTGTTCGAAAGCTTTGTATGATATTATCTACGAACAAATAAAACATGGAAGCCGCACGCCATACTAAATTGCCTTTCAAAAACGGTCCCGCATTTTAGTTGACAAGTGTTACCCCCTGTTCAATGCATCACGGCAATGAATTTGAATATCAACCTATAAAAACTTAAAGCGCTGTTTAAAAGTAGTTATGATTGATCCATCAAAGTTTTGATTGGCGATATTCAATAAACATTTGTCAAAGATGTTGCGCCGAAATATGCAAGGTGTCACGAAAAGCGCTATGTCCTGCACATCTTGGCAAAATTGAACAATTGGTTTTGGGGGCATTTTTGAGCTGGCGTTAAACGGCCATATTATATATGGTCGCAGAATATTATTATCCCAATCGACGGTAAAATAAAAAAAATGTAAACAAATATGGCTGCTTTTCCATAGCATTTGACGTCTTTGACACATTATCGTGAAATACGTTCGCAGTAAAGTCAATAATTTAAACTTAAAAATGTGTGACCTCAAGGTTTTAAATTAGTAATTCATTTTTTTTTATATACCACGTCGGTGGCAAACAAGCACACGGCCCGCCTGATGGAAAGCAGTCACCGTAGCCTATGGGCGTCTGCAACCCCAGGGGTATCACATGCGCGTTGCCGACCCAATAAGAACTTATACACTCCTCTTTTGATGAACCCCAACAATTAATAAAACCAAGATTGTGATTTAAAATTGCGTGATTTTGGAATAATGCAGGTTTTTAGGATATTTTTTTTAATATTATTTTCGGTTACCACGAGGATTTCAATGAAATAAAACTATGAAAACGGATAAACTCGCGTTTACGTCAGAAGACCACAAACCCTGTAAAGTGTTCTAAACGTCGGGATGAAGTTAAAGTTACTTAATATACGCGAGTTTATCCGTTTTCATAGTTTTCTTTCTTTTCTTTTTTAGATTCTATTGATGATTGATATACAACAAGACAAGTGTATGTGAAAAAAATCAAATTATCACTATTTTTTCACAAGCATATAAAAGAAAAAAAGCGAATATTTATCTGTAATTTTTTTTAATGTGTTTTTTATGAAAACTTTTCGATATATTTATTTTTGACTTTTGATTACTAACTTTTATTCAATTTATTTTTATTTATATCAAATAAACATATCAATTAAAAAAGGTTGGTACAGTCTAATTCATAAAATATGTACCTACACATTTCTTCATCTGAATCCATTTAAATAGAGTACAAATTGTGTAGGTATATATGTATTTATAAACTTGTCTTTGAAACGTAGGAATAGCCCAATCTACGAACAAATAAAATATTAAAACTGCATGCCATACTAAATTGCCTTTCAAAAAGGCTACTGAATTTTAGTTGATAAGAATGATAAGTGTTACCCCCTCTTCAATGCAACACGGTAATGAATTTCAATATCAACCTACAAAACCATAAACCGCCATTTATAAATAGCTGTGATTGGTCCGTCAAAGTTTTAATTGTCTATATTCTATAAACATTTGTTAAAGATGTTGCGCCGACATAATTATATGCGCAGTGTTAAGAAAAGCGCTATGTCCTGCCCATCTTGGCACAATTGCACTATTGTGTTTTGGGGCATTTTTGAGCTGGCCTTAATATATGGTCGCAGAGCCTAATATTTTAAAATGTATGTTACTCCTTCCTTATGTATTACTCAATATTTTGTATAGGTAATTGACAACATCTTATTTTTTAAATTACAATTAGGTAACAAAGAATTTACATATTGAAGAACAAAAACGAACGATTATTTTGTATGGCGTACATACCGGTATACCGATATCCGATCCCTGCTCTAATCACAATGTTGTTAATGCTTTTGCTAAAACTATCAACATATTTTAATTTAAATATGCCCTCAATAAAACCCGATCTGCAAATATAGTCATGAAATTGCCAGTCGATAAAATACGAAAACTGCATTTATAAAACAGGTTCTAACTTGTTAAGAAGTAAGATGTGACAGTATTACAGGAAAGGAACCCCGATTTTACCTCCGTAGCCTAGTGGGTAAGGTCCGACCGAGATCTCGGTCTCGGTCTCGGTTTCGGCATTCTCGGCCAAAAATCGAACCGAGATATCCCTCTCGGCTCTCGGCCAAAAATGGGCGGGACTCTCGGCCGTGGCCGAGATTCGTAATGAGCTGTAATTGGCGAGCTTGACGCCATCTCGCGTACTTACTACGATTTTATTGGTGTCATGTTGACATGAACTATGAATAAAATGATCGCAACGGAAGGAATAATTTAGAGTTAGCGACCCCTATCATACTATTGATAAAAAAACCTAAAATTCGAATACCGGTTTGTGGGGTAACTACATAAAAAAAAAAACAAAAATATAAATATCCTAAGAAAATTGCTGTATTTAGTTTGACGTTAGACTTACTATAGGTATTTGCTAGAGATTTTTTATGTAATTTATACGTTTTTAGGGTTCCGTAGCCAAAATGGCAAAAACGGAACCCTTATAGATTCGTCATGTCCGTCTGTCCGTCTGTCCGTCTGTCACAGCCGATTTACTCGGAAACTATAAATGCTACAGTAACGAAACTAAGTAAGGATATGTGTTGTATGAACCGCTACAGGATTATGATACTAAATTGTAAAAAAAACCATTGGGGTGGGGGCCCTCCATACATGTAACTGAGGGATAGAATTTTTTTTTTAGTTGTATATAATCGTGTGGGGTATTAATAGAAAGGTCTTTGAAAATGATATGAAGGTTTATTAATCTTATTTTTATTTAAGCAAATCATTTTCGAGATATCAGCTCTCAAAGTCTGAAAAATGTGTCCCCCCCCTCTATTTTTTAAACGACGCGATTTAAAATAAAAAAAAATATATATGTTATGCACATTAATAAACTCTATCAACGATTTTTGGTTTGATTAAATTATCTCCTATAGTTTTTGAGGTAGGATGATTTAGCTGTATTTTTTAAATAATACATTGATAATGGTACGGAACCCTTCGCGCGCGAGTCCGACTCTCACTTGGCCGGTTTTTATCCTTTCTACCAAGTCTCGGTCTCATTTATGTACCTACTTATGCTTATGGACGGATTAGGAGGTAATGCCCATAATCGCCACGCTGGGCAAGCGGGTTGGCGATCGCAGTAATGTGTCCACTATGATGACGCTGCTGCCCATCATCAATCTTTTGTCAAATAATGGTCAGTGACACTTCAATCCCTTAGTCGACTTTTACGACACCCGCAGGAGGAGTTGGGGTGGTGACAAATGTATTCTTACTGCCGTCACCATACGGGTTAACCGTATAATTATAAGTAAAAATAAATAAATAAATATCTAGGGACATCTTACACAAATCGACCTAGATGCTTAACCAAGTTTCCAATCGCTAACGCTTTATAGCGTATCGTAGTTTTCCCCTCCTGTCACTCTTTCTTATTAGTGCGACAAAGACAGTTAGCTGCCTTTCGTTTACGATTGACGATTAAGCGTTAGCGATTGGCAACTTGCCTAAGCACCCTAGTACTGGTAAGCTCACTTAAGGCTTGTGATGTAGGTACCTGGCGACGATATATATAATAGATAGATACATATAGATACTTAAATACGTAGACAACCACGACCAAGGAACAAATATTTGAGATAAATAAATACACAAATAATGCCCTTGCCGGGATTCGAACCCGGAACCTCCAGCTTCATAAGCAGGTTCGCTATCAACTAGGCTACGGAGGTAAATTATGTTTATAGGTTCCCTTTTTACTAAAAACGACACAATGTAGAGTTTCTTTAGAACTTTAAAGCTGGTTTCTCAGATAATTACAAAATGACACCTGACGCGTGGTTGCATGAGATGGAAGATACAATTCGCTTGCGATAGAGTGTGATAGGCGATATGCATTTTATTGCATGTGCTAATTAGTAACAAAACCTTTATTTGAAGTACTTAATTTATTTTTATGGATTCTTAATTTTGTTTTCTTCGTTTTATGAACTTTTATGACTTTTTTATCGATTATAAAATTATAAAAATCTGCAGCCGTAGCCTAGTTGGTAGTGACCCTGCCTACGAAGCTGAAGGTTCCGGGTTCAAATCCCATTTATTTGTTTATCACAAAATGTTTGTTTCTTGATCATTATTGTTTTCTCTGGAGGTATTTAAGTATCTATACGTGTAAATACATAAAAAATATTAGGTATTATATCGTCGCTTACTACCCACACACTTATATTATCATCAGTTACCTGAAATGAGATTACGGTCGGACTGAATAATATGTTGATTTGTGAAAGATTGTAAATTCCATGATATTTATTTATTTTGTTTATTGCGTGTTTTAAATGCCGTGTAGTGACGGCAGCATGAATACATTTGTCGCCACCCCAACTCTTCCCGCGGGTGTCGTAAGAGCCGACTAAGGGATTGAAGTGTCATTGACAATTATTTGATTTGTTTGATGATGGGCAGCAGCGTCATCTTAATGGACACATTACTGCGATCGCCAATCCGCTTACCCAGCGTGGCGATTATGGGCATATACCTCCTAATGCGTCTATACGCATAGTTAATAGGAGAAGCCTACGTTCAGCAGTGGACTGATATAGGCTGATGATAATGATATGTTTTTAGATTATTTCATTAACTAAATTGTTTGCTGAATTCACGAAACATGGTTGATGTAACTAAAGGCCAAAGAGCTGGCGACTTCCTCGCACAACGCATCAGTATTGCGATACAGCGAGGAAATGCCGCCAGCATCCTCGGTACAATGCCACAAGGGCCAATCTTAGATATAGGTTAGGTTAGTTAGATTTAATTTAGTATATAAATTGTACAGTTTTGAAAATAAAGACTGATTAAAAAAAATACAAAAACTTTGATGTGGTCCGCATATCATAAAAAAAACAAATTCATAACAATTTGTTATTGAAATGTGTGCATATAATTTGCAGGTTTCTTGCAGCGAAAAAAACATGTTTTCCTTTGGTCAAAGTTTATTGAATATTTCTTATAAAAAACTTGTAAACAATAACAGAAACCATACACGTTAAAAGTTATTTTAAGAAACCACTGCAAATCAGTATTTAACTTGATTTCCTGCAAACGGAGATGTTACGACAGATTAAATGTTGTATTGCAGATACTTCACTGCATACACAAAGTTCACTTACAAATGTTTCAATATTAAATATCAATATGTTGGGACATCTTATACGAATCGGCTTAGTCCCAATGTAAGCTCGATTAAAGCTTGTAATATGGGTACGTATGAAGCATAAATATAATAATATATATATGTGTATATCATAAATACATACGCAAACGATACTTAAATACATGGACAGCTACGGCCAAGGAACAAATAATTGTGACAAGTAAATACACAAATAATGCCCCTGCCGGAATTCTAACCCGGATCCTCCAGCTTCGTAGGCAGGGTCACTACCAACTAGGCTTCGGAGGCTGACTGACTGATAATATTTGATACTGCTATCCATCTTCAAATTTATTAAATGAATGGTCAATGATACTTCTGTGATGATTTCGTAATATGAAATAGCAAACTTCTATTTTAATGTAGGAAAACATTGTGAAGACGAGTCTTAATATATTTGCTGCCTATGAATATTTATGTAACATCGTGTAAAGTAGTTTTTATAATTTAAAAAATAAGTACATGGCGATTGAATGACGTACTGGTTGAAAACAAAAGAAGAAAAAAGTGAAGATGAAGAATTGAATAAGGGGTAGACGGATGGTTGAAGAATATTTCTGTACTAATTTAACAAGGATATTAAATAAAGGTGTGAAGTACTGTATAACTGGATTTGAATTTATCAAACTTCAATCCGTCTTACGACAACCATGGAAAAAGTTATATTAATTCAAGATATTTTCATCACACTTGCTGTCTAAGCGTGCCATTGCTTGCGTGCGTAGCGGGAGTAATAGAAAAGTGAAATTCCCTAGGGAGTAATAGAAATGTATTTTGTCTTAAATAGTACATTGTGCATCAAGGGAGGTATGTACGGAATTACTAACGAGAGTGTTAGAAGCCCAACGCCGTTAGGCGGAGGGCTTTTATGACTCGAGTTAGTATTCCGCTTACCGACCGTGATGCATACAATGTTTTTCATCATACTTGCCAACCAAAAAGTAAGTTTTCAGACATAATAATTATTAAATGACGTACTGACATTTCTGTTACTCCCTAGGGAATTTCACTTTTCTATTACTCCCGCTACGCGGGCAAGCAATGGCGCGTTTAGACAGCAAGTGTGATGAAAACTTATTTTTTTGTCCGCAAGTGTGATGAAAAACATTGCATCACGGTCGGTAAGCGGAATACTAACTCGAGTCGTTAAAAGCCCTCCGCCTACGGCGTCGGCCTTCTAACGCTCTCGTTAGTAATTCTGTACTTACCTCCCTTGATGCATAATGTACTATTATTTATTAATAAAAGGAACATGATGCGCTATATCTGTGATATCGTGAATTACTTAATCTGCCGTAACTTGAGTGATAGTCTTCTGTTTAATGCGGAACAAAAACAACAAGAGAGCAATGTAATATCACATTACATTCTTACAATTAATATTATCTGGCTGCTTAGCATTTCATAATAAAGCTAGATCTCATTACAATACGTAATATAATCTAACTAATCTAGCTTACCTAACCTATATCTAAGATTGACCCTTGTGGCATTGTAACGAGGACGCTACACTGAAATAAATATTTACCAAAGCGACTTAGGTTGGCTACGAGAAAATTTTGGTATAATAGGGATGATGACTGTAGTTAAAATAAATTATTTAACATTATGCACGACATAATACATGAAGAAATTATTACTAAGATGTAGATTGCAGTAATTTTTGTACAGAACTTCTATTTAATAAATTGAAAAGAACTTAAATAGTACGGTCAAATCGTACATTAAACTCGCAAAACATGTAGTAAAGCTGCATTTTTGGTATGTTATTTAGACACCATAGGGCAGTATAAAACCACATTTTGCAAGCAAAAAAAAGTTGTGCTAGCTGCGTTATACGTGAAAAACTGTGAAATTTAGTGTCTATTTTTAGTTTCTGATTTTTATAAAAAAAGCCTTACGTTTTTCCACAATATGTATCACATAACGTTTAAAGATGAATGAATTTGTAACAAGATGAGATAACATGCATTACCGTAGGTCTTATAGTTTCAGAGATTCGAGACTTCAAATAGTACCCTGTTTTGTAAACTAGATAAAATGTTGAGTTTTGCTAACGTTTTTGGTTTAATATCGCCTTACCTAATTATGCTACGAAAAACATGAAATAATTATCTTATAGCGCAATTAATATTCTTTCATTTAAGGGTAAAATCAGGTCAGTAAACTTTGTAGTAAACTAAAAACGCGAAATTCAAAAAGCAGGAGGTCCGCTATCTAAGTTTTTCATACAAATGGCAAGTCGTGTTGCAAAGCTGCAATTTTTGTATATTATATAGGTTATATAAGGATGTACGAAAATGCATATTACAAGAAGTAAAAAAAAAGGATTTAGGTATAGGACGTACAAAACTGAAAAAAATCGTACTTTTTTTAGTTTTTGACGTTTAACTAAAAAACTATAACTTTTTGATACTAATTGCTATAAAACTATGAAAGAATATTAAATTTGAAAGGATTTGAGCTACCTTGCATTACCCTAAATTATATAGATTTAGAGATACGACATTTCAAAATGTGCCCTTCATTAAGTTAAGAAAATAAATGCATGTTTTGAAGCCTCGTACACCCCCAACTATAAGACTTACAGTAATTGTTATCGGCTCAATTTGTTCCAAATTTAATGTAGTTATTATCAACAATTACTTTTTTCTTAGCGCGAACTTTTTGCCAATATTTAGTGAATAGCTTTAACGTAACCTATTTGTTTATGTTTTGATAAAAGGGCACTTTATGAAATGTCGTATCTCAAAACATATATAACTTACGGTGATGCAACGTAGCTCAAATCCTTTGAAATTTAATGTTGTTTCTTAGTTTTATAGCAATCAGTATCAAAAAGATAATAGATTTTTCATCACACTTGCTGTCTAAGCGCGCCATTGCTTGCGCGCGTAGCGGGAGTAATAGAAAAGTGATATTCCCTAGAGAGTAATAGAAATGTCAGTGCGTCATTTAATAGTATTATGTCTTAAAACTTATTTTTTTGTCGGCAAGTGTGATGAAAAACATTGTATGCATCACGGTAGGTAAGCGGAATACTAACTCGAGTCATAAAAGCCACTCTCTCTTCTAACACTCTCGTTAGTAATTCCGTACTTACCTCCCTTGATGCACAATGTACTATTTAGTTAAACGTGAAAAACTAAAAAAAGTGCGAATTTTTTTCCGTTTTTTAAGTCCTATGCCCAAATAATTTTTTTGTTTTTCTTTTAATATGCATTTTCATACATATTCTATAAGACATTTGTAATATACCAAAATAGCAGCTTTGCAACTCGACTTGCGATTTGTATGAAAAACTTAGATAGCGGGCCTCCTGCCTTTGGAATTTCGGGTTTATACTTTCAACTACAAAGTTCACTGACCTAATTTTACCCTTAAATTAAAGAATATTAAGTGCGCTATAAGGTCATTATTGCATGTTTTTCGTAGCATAATTAGGTGAGGCGATATTAAGTCGAAAACGTTAGCAAAACACAAAATTTTATCTAGTTTACAAAAAGGGGTACTTTTTAAAGTGTCGAATCTCTGAAACTATAAGACCTACGGTAATGCATGTTAGATCAACTTGTTGGAAATTTATTAGTCTTTAAAAGTTTATATACATGTGATATCAAAAAACGTAAGGTTTTTAAAATAAAAATCAGAAACTAAAAAATGGCCGTAGATTTCGCAGTTTTTCACGTACTTCCCAGCTAGCACAACTTTTTTTTGCTTGCAAAATATGGTTTTATACTGTCCTATGGTGTCTAAACAACATACCAAAAATGCAGCGATACTACTTGATTTGCGAGTTTAGGGTAAAATTCGTACCCTTGGGGCAATAAAGCCACATGTGACTTTCCGCCCAAATCTCTTTTATTACGCGAAACTTATACAAATGATGTATTCTATCCAAAACAGAAATCCTTTTTTTTGTATCTTTATTAGTTCCTTAAATAAATCAAGTGTAAAGCGACGCATATGATCAGGATAACGTGCAACAAGGACAGTTCGGCACACCCGTCCTTGTTTCCCGAGGTAAACGCGAGCGCTTTAGCCGCGCACGCGCCGGTGCATGATCAGTTACGACCGTGTTGCCGGGCGAGAAGGATGTTACGCACGTCTCACCGATATTGGCAAAAATGGATTCGGAAAAGAGCGGATATGCAAGTAAGTGACTTATTTCTTTTTTAAATGTGTTTTTTGGATTATGGTATTTATATGCACTTGTGGCTATGTTGCTCTACAAATTTACTGCACTTACGTCGTTATTAACGGTTGTATGTGGTACTAACATATTTTAGGCAAAAAATGTTCTAATAATGTTTTATTGATGTTACTTACCACCTGTATCATAATTTGATAGACCTCCAAAATGCTAGTTATAAAATCACATAGGCCTTTGTTTCATGAAATGTTACCAGCCGCAAGATCTCATGTGCCCTTTTTACACGATATAGATAATCATACGTCGTTATTCAATACTTTAAGCTCATAAAAATGGGCTAATCCTATATCAAATGTTTTCAATTTTAATGTATATATCATTTGGAATTACTTATGAATGCTATAAAGTAATTACAATCCTCATTTTGTTTTTTTTACAAGTTTTAATTTTACTTTTAATGTTAGTATGTAACTAACGACTGTGTACCTATATTTGTTCGGGTGAAATCTTTAACTCAATTTAAACTAGATGTTACTTAACCGATTTAGCTGAAACTTTGCATGGACATTTATATTACGTGACTAGGCATTATTATGGTAATATAAAGCTGATCTAATGCTAAAACTAGAAAAAGGTCATAGTAGCTCTGTAATAAAATAATGCAACCCTATCGAGTTCGGGCTTTTTTGGTTTGTCTTGATGAATACTACATAACGGTTCTAAACAGAGTACAGTCAGCAATGAAAATTAAGTATGTAAGCTTTCATACATACAGTCAACAGCAGAAGTAGCTAAGTGGGCAAGGTGTTTAAAATGATCTTGACATACTCTTATTGGTGTGTTAATAAGAGTGTGTCAAGTTAATTTTGAATACCTTGCCCGCTAGACTACTTCTGCTGCTGATTGTACACATAGTCAGCAACCAAAGCTTATATCAAATATGACACTTTTCACAAAAAAACGTGCAACAAGGACACATATTATTACATATATTTCATTTTTGTTTCACTTCGCTTGCAATGTGAAGTGAATGAAAAAATATAGTTCATTTTAGAGTTTCATACGTTCGTACGACAAAATAGAACTTAAAAATTAGGTGTTCACTCACGTGAATAATCAGGAATAGCCTGACATGTTTCGGACCCTTCGGATGGACCTCTCTGAGGATGGGCCCCCGAGGGGTCCGAAACATGTCAGGCTATTCCTGATTATTCACGTGAGTGTACACCATGTTTAAAATTATGCCTCACGATAGTTTCAAAACATTAAAATAGAGCTTATTTTGGATTACTCGTGTAATAAAAGTAGTATGTCTGTCTGTATAATCATACAGATTATATTAAACTAAAATTCGACATATCTAATACGTCATTAACTAAAATAATACTTATGGATTGCAAACGGGTGTCTTAATAATTATGTATATATATATTTAAAAAAAATCATTGCTCGCATGTCACCATTACGCATCAAGTATACTAATTTTTTCAGGTACTAAAAGGATTGACGCCTTTTGGGACGATTCATCTGATGAAGATATTTTTGATGGGCCTCACACTGTGGAAACTGTAGCGATTATTGAAAAACGACCAACATCTTCAAATTTACAGCCAATTCAGGCAAATGAGAGAAATTGCAGTCCTCACAGTAGTCTACTGTCGAGTCGCGTGCTTACACCATTCAACATTGAATCAGCTGCAAGTTTTGATAATTCTCCATCACTGTCTATTTCGAGTTTAGTAATTAATCAAGTAAATGTTCCCACGCCGATGCCATCTCCTGAACAAAGTACGAATACCTGTGGGGATATCTGCACCAATGGATTTTGTGTTGGACATGATGAGACGACGATTACCACTACACCTGTTTCTCGAAAACGGTTTGGAAATCAATCCACACTAAGAAACAATGTAAAACGTAGGTGCATTAAATAGAAACATTGAAAAAACTTTTTCACCATCACAGCGGTCTGTCAATCAAATGCAGTCAGACGTATCTCCTACGCCCTCTATTGCATCCCTGCCTTCTTCGGATGACGATAGTGACGAGAATTCAAACGACAACAGACATAATTCCGACACGGAAACAATTTACCCTTCTGACACCATTGAAAGCGAAGTTTCAACCCCAAGAGGTGCAAAAAATAAAACCAAAAAAAGGGACGAATGGGTTCGGAACAAACGTAAACGCTTAAAAAATTTAGGGCAAGAGTACACTAGGAAGGATGGGACAACTATAGCCAAGAAGATCATGAGACCACCATGCAACTGCAAGAAAAATTGTTTTGACAAAATAAATAACTCGGAGCGTAATAACATCTTTGAAAAATTTTGGAATTTAGGCGACCGACAAAAACAATGGTCTTACTTGGTAAGGTATGTAAAAAAAGTAAAGAAAAATAGGGCTCTCAATCAAGAAACACCAAACAATCGTCAATTTACATACAAATACCAGTTGCCTCTAACTGAGCAAGCACAAGGCTTACAAGTTACTGCTGTCAACGTGTGTAAAATCATGTTTATAAATACGCTAGTTATCAGTGATAAAATGATAAGAACTGCTTGGAGCAAGTACGATGGTAGCACAGAAGTGGAGGAAGATAGAAGAGGCCGCCACGACAACCACAAAAAAGTCATAACTGATGAGATGATACGTAGTGTTGTTAATCACGTGAAATCCTTAGCTCCTGTGGAGTCTCATTATTTAAGAAAAAAAACAAAAAAGCTCTATCTGGAAGGTTCTCCGTCTATCCCTCAGATGTTTCAGCTATACAAAGAATGGTTTGATCCCGCCAATTATACCACAAACGCAAAAACCGAAAGGCAAGTACAGAGAGATAGTTAAAGAAAATTTCAATTTAGGCACGTTTATACCCAAGAAAGACCAATGCAATGTTTGCCACGCCTTTCGTGCTATTAAAAACCCTACTGAAGAGGAGATAGCGAAACATAATAAACACCAAGAATATAAAATTATAGCTCGCGAAAAGAAAGAAAATGACAAGAAAGAAGCAATAGCATCAACGGGAAAATTGTTGCAGCTGTTTTCGACTTCGAAAAAATTTTGAACAGCCCTCATGCAAAAGTTAGCCTTTTATATTACAAAAGGAAACTCGCTTGCCTCAATTTCACCGTATTTGACATGG
>JALPQI010004952.1:0-55257 GCA_025490895.1 Thaumatotibia leucotreta | reverse complement strand
GTCGTCGATCGATTACCGGTATTAATCGGTAAATTACCGAATACGAACACCTGCCGTCACCACATCCAACTCGATCGTATGGTCAGACTTAATACGATAATAATATGTTCATCTTGATAAATTACGTCGAAGTCTCTTTTTGTTGGCTTCTTGAATACGCGCATAAAGTTTGAATCTGTTCTTATTGTACTGCACCTATCGTAGGATTCAGTTACATCAGGAAGCTATGCAATATTCCGAGATAAAATCCTATGGTTTTTCTTGGAGGTACACTCAAACAATTGCAACTCTAGAATCATGTCAAAATGGCAAATAGTAAGACATTTTTTACAATCTCATTGATAACGTCATTTCGACAAGGTTCCCGTGTCGCCTAGGGTTTCAATTGATTGACTGTACACTATCTCAATAGAGAATTTAATGAAAATCGTTTCCGTAGTTTGGGGTTATGCGCGCCAGTCAGAATTCCTTTCGCATTTATATTATGTAGGTATTATTAGCTATGTATAAGTAAGGGATTCGGTTTAACATAACTATGATATTTTGTCTACCCGTTTGAACAACAAGAGCAATTAAAGTGTGTTATCGTGCATACCATCAGCTTTTTCTTGATTCGAGATGAAAAATGTTGAATAGCATTAGAGAGATGCAATGTAGGTACAGAAGGTTTCTATTGGCCATGTTTTCAATTATGTTTTAGTCGATTTAAAGTAATTTATGATGCATTGTAGAGTCACACCTAGCCTTTATTACAAAATTAAGATTTCGTAAAATTCAGACTGTATTAGACTGGGATAGTCACGTGTTTACTCCTCCTGACCCTTAGGTATAAATATTACAACTGATAATACTTAAATACATATCACCGGCCTATCTCAAACCACATAGGCCTCTCGTATTACCTATGCGTATGTACACTTTAGAATGTAAATGCCCATAGTCTCCACACTGGGCAAACGGATTAGCGATCACAGTAGCGTGTCCTCTGTGAAGACACCACTGCCCTTTAATCTATAAATAAATTGTCATTGACACTTCAGTCCCTTAGTCGATATACTAAAATACTTACGACGTTCTCTATCTTTCCAGAACTTTCGCGAGCAGAGAATCGACGGCGCCGGCCTTCCCCTCCTCACCGAAGAACACCTCACAGGCATGCTGCAAATGAAGCTAGGGCCGGCACTCAAGCTCAAAGCCGTCCTGGCCAGGAGGCTCGAGCCCTGCGCTTCCTGCCAGGCAGCACAGAGTCCCACCGTCAGGATAAACGGGGCAGCCCTGAAGGCAGAGCCGAGGAGCAACACTACCAGCCCTAGTTAGAGCGAATAGTATTAATTTTCTTTTTTTTTGTAATGGTTGTTTCGTGTTTCCATCCAAATAGGTTTCGAGCGCGTTTGATTTTTTTTATTTAAACTGTGTTACAAGTTTCGCATTGGAATCGATGATAAAGTAAACACTTTTGGTTCTGTGATTTACAGATTTTTTTTTATCCAGCCAGATTCAAGCGCGATGGTTTTCACGGGGACGTTAATAGTGTTTTTCGAATTCGAATCGATGTTTGATTTGGAAATTTTTGGCCCTGTATTTCGATTACTCTAAAATTTAGTTAAATGCGCTTGTAACCCTGATTTTATCACAATTTGACTACTTAATAATCCAATTACAATCAATGTCATGTATAGGTATAATTAGATAATATTTCTCCATATAATATGAACAGTGAAAACGGGTTGTACCCGTTTTTGGTGTTAATTTGAACACGAACCATGCCTGCACTAGAACATATGGCTCCTCAGTCATCGAGTCCAAGTTTCAGTCTTCCTGTATTTGTATATGTAGATTTTGCATTTAGTTAATTATTACATTTAGGTGTACACTTAGCTTTTATCTATGTAAATATAGATCGTGTATTGCCGTCCAAAATGACTTAATGAATAGTTTAGCGAAGTGTATTCGTGTCTAAAATACTTCGCGGACCTTAAATGGTAAAATTCGGTGCTAAGACCCTGAGGGAATATTGAAACAGTTAAAGCTGTTTTAAAAATGTATATAATGGCCGATTGTAAAAAAAATTTACTTATATATTTCGAGGCTACTTTAATCTACATGTATACAGGGTCACAAAGATATAATGTATATACATACATAGTTTATAAAGATGTATATTTACGTCACTGTATCATAGCATTTAATACACCTGAAAAAAGCTCAGTATGTTGATACCGACTACAGTAATATTACTTAGTACATAATACGATTTGTTAATTTAGTATAAAAACCCTATTTCAAAACCGCATAATATTTACATGTATAAAACTGTAAATAAGTACGTTCCCCTTGTGGCTAGTTTTCAGTTCTATTTTACTGTAGCGATAAATACAATGTAACGAGTAGGTTTTTACCTGTGGTAATCTCCTTAATTGCCAAAATAGTGTATGTTCTACAACATGTAGACAATACGTATGGATTCATACAATATGTTAGAATAAAGTGATGGACAAGCGAGAAGAATACCTTTTCTTTTAAAGGCACGAAATGGTCACTTTCCCGTATTACTAAATTATACACGGTACGTCTTCCATATGAATCACCTAATAACACTAGCAAATAATACTAAAATCATAATAATCTTGGAGCATAATTGCAAACCATTTATTTAAAAATAAATAGGTATACTAAAGGTGCTAAATAATTTGGTGATAAAAAATTCAGCTCGTGCCTTAAAATAGTCTTCCTAAAATGAAAATATATTCAGATGTTAAAGTATTACGGTTCTACGCTTTAAATCAGTTAATACAATAATACTTAATTATAAGTAATAATTGAAAATATAAATAGGTGATGTTATTTTTAGCATTATATTCAAGAATCAGTGCTTTTATTATGTAACTAACGTATAATAGGACCAGTGACTTACGAATGAATGTTTATAATGTGTATAAGTAATATTTTTTGTTTCATGTGATTTAAGAGATGACAATAGTGTAGATATTATATTGAGTTGATTGATTTATGTCATAAAATTTGTTGATGGTTTAGTACACTTAACAAAAAATGTTGTCTACGACTTTTCAACTCTATTTATTTTAGTGGTATCAGAGGCGAAAAATAGTAGGCCATAATTTTTGTTGAATGTACACACTTACGACACAAATCAAGTAACTAGATTTTTTTCCGAATTTTATAAGTTCTAAGCGTGACACGAGTCTTGTATTTGTACCCATTACAACAACAATTTAGTAACTTTTATGGAAAAATACAAGTCTATTTCCCTGTCTGTAAATTTAGTTTTGTTAATAAATATCTTTAAATACTACATCTTACTTTTTATAACAACTATTTTATTGGCAGCGAAATCAGCTTTGATACTTACTAAAAATAGACTAAACATAATATACTAACACCTATGTTCAAATAGTCGGTACCATCAGAAAGTGATAAGGGTATGATTTTATTGTTACGAATCTAACTGTTATGACCTTACTACTCATATTACGTTTTTTTAGTACCGACTAATTCTTTTCATATTTAGTCTATTTTTCTATCCGATGTTACTAATTATTTTGTTTACTCAACAAGTAACCCTGTCATAACAATTCATGTGATAAAAAAGTGAATGATCCAAAAGTGTAAAAAGGAATAAATCAGTTTAGCTACGAGAACTATTGCTACGATATTGAGCTACCAGTGCTACGGCGTAGCTATCTAAATAATGTGCTCATCTACATTCAATTCTTTTGACTTATTAAAAGATACAACAAAACTCACTATAAAAACTGTTAGTACTCTTAGCAACCTCGTATGTAAGTATTGAATAAGAACTGAGATACGAGCTTTATTTCAAGTAGGTATTTGTTACTTTTGGTTCTCAACCGACGATATGTTGAAGTAATTTTTTTGATGCTCGACTCGTGCGCACGGAAGGGTGAAAGATGCTTAATATTAACATCACTATCTCCTTCTAAACATCATCATTAAAGCAAGACAGCTAGTGTTAATATTTACATTGCCATCCAAACTGGCATTAATCATGTTTGAGTTTTTACAGAATGCCTCAAAATGGCGGAACAGTGTCTGATAACTCAAAGACTTGTCTTATGTTATTATTAGTGGATAATTATGTTTAACAAGGTATTAGTCACTTGTTTCTTCGCATTGTACTTAGTTTATGGATGTGCTTGTTTATCTGTTTACGGACATTTGGATCCGATTTTATGTGGAAAGAATTAAAATGATGAATATTGAGATATTTATGTTGTTTTATTATTAATTTACCTACAAAATATAATATACATAGTTACACTTAAGTTATAAATTATGGTTAATTCAAAAATAACCTTAAATTACTACAGAGAGGATAAGGCGTCGTCTTTCATAAAATCAATTTCACATTATGGGTCACTAATGATGGGTCGTTCCGGGTAACTTTCCCAACACTGCATGGGGAATATTCCTAAATGGAAACTTTCCCCATAAAAACATTGGCAAATTATAGGGAAACCATCAATCACTAGTCACGACGAACTTAACACGCAGAGTTAAGCCAAAAGTAATCTAATTACTGATTTCGATTACATTCGATTCGACTATAGCATTTGGATATAGTTTATGGAAAAGGATCCAGGCCACAAGAGTCTGTCAATTTAATTTTAATCTTATGTCAAAACCTATAACATAAGTTTTTATGTTACTGTATGTGTTCTAAATAAAAAAAGTCATTATTTCAGTGACAAATTCTAGAGGTTGGATCCTTTTCGCTAAACTACGTCCATTTCGCTATTATATTTCGGATTATAATCGGATTTTTTTGTCAGCCTCCGTAGCCTAGTTGGTAGTGACCCTGCCTACGAAGCAGGAGGTTCCGGGTTCGAATCCCGGCGAGGGCATTATTTGTGTATTTATTTATCACAAATATTTGTTCCTTGGTCATGGTTGTATATGTATTTAAGTATCTATATGTATCTATCTATTATATATATCGTCGCCTGGTACCCACATCACAAGCCTTAATTGAGCTTACCGTGGGACTTGGTTGATTTGTGTAAGATGTCCCAAGATATTTATTTATTTATTTATTTATTTATATTTACTTAACATCGTATCTGCAACACTCACTTGAAAGAAAAAACACCCGTATTCAAAGTGAAAGAAAGGTGACATTCCCATGAATTGGTTCCTGTAGATCCGAGGTTTAGGGTGCGGCTCCACTGAAGCGGAGCGGAGCGGTGCAAATTGACCAATTACATTCTTCAAATTCGAATTCGAAACACTGTGATGCGCTCTCATTGGCCGAACTTCCACAGCTCCGCTCCGCTCCGCGTCAGTGGCGCCGCACCCTTAGTAAGTATAGCCACGATGTCGTGTCGTGTGTCTATCTTATGGATCGATTGCAAAAAAATTGTACGTAGTTAAGGCCTTAACGATTATGGGCATTTACCTCCTATTGCGTCTATACGCATAGTTAATAGGAGAGGCCTACGTCCAGCAGTGGACTATCATAGGCTGATGATGAAAGGCCTTAACACGTTCGCCTCCGGTACTGTTTCACTAAGTGCTAATACTATGCCTATCGAAATTATCAGATAGAAAACCTATACCAGTGAAACGCATGTGTGACCGAAAAGATTGTACTCCTATGCCGGCGCCACAGCACTAGTGTCAAAAACGTTCGTATTTCTATGCCACTGGCATAGGAGTGAGAGCTTCATTTATGCTAGTGGCATAAGGATACGATTACTTTGATCACGTATGTGTGTCACTGGCATAGGTACAGTTTTTTCGGTCACATATGCGTGTCACCGGCTTCGAACGTGTTAATCAAAACAAAAATCACGATCGCATCAATTGTGTTACGAAAGTTAGTCTTATTAATGATAGTGTGTACTCTGTCCAACAACCTTTGGCAGTAGAAAATGATGTCATATTTAAAAAAATGGAGACGCGGTGTGCGTGTGGACTGAGGGACCACTTATATTTCAATGGTGGTTGGTATGATGGTGCTTGGAGAAAATTTAGTAGTAGTAGAGTATTATTTTGTAGAAAAATCCTGGAATTTGTAAAGAATTCACTAAAAAGTTATAGAGCCAAACGTGTGGTCCCTCAGTTCACACATTGAACCTTACACTTCTGGGCAAGTGTTTAATATGCTGGCTTATTTTGATGTTATAGATTTAGTAAAAACATATTTAAACGCATTCGTAATGACCGAAACGTAATTTGGCAATGATTATACACTAAAAAGTCTTCCTTTTTTGGTCCCTGAGGGACCACATATAATAACTAATAAATCGGTACATTCGTACAAAAAATAAATGCATTTTTCTTTGCAAACATTAGTAAAAAACGCAAGGAAGATTGTAAAAGTTAAAGGAAAGCACAACTATTAATCAATTTCGCAAAATTTATATTTGTTTGAGGTCCCTCAGTTCACACACTATGAGTTAATAAAATAGTCAAAATCTCCTAAAATATAAACATTATTAAAAGGTTTGTCGTACTGATGTTTAGTTAAAAAGCTTGACTACATAAATATATATTTTAACGTGGATTGATGGCGTACAATATAAAATAAATTGCTTTTTAACATTTCCTTAGCAAAGCGTTCATTAGGGTGACCACACAATGAAAAGCGTTTACTAACGTGACGTGTCTCATTTTTTAATTTGCTTACTAATATCAAATGGACCAAGGAAAAACTGCATACAGCCAACTACATTTTAGATTTTGTAAGCAAAATTACAAAATTAAAAACAAACTATGTTTATGGTATCAGGTTTGGTGCGGTAAAACATGTAGCTCGAATATACTTGTCCTGCGTATTATGCTTAAAAAATAAAAAGGCGGCAAATTAACTTGAATTGATGTGTTTGGTTTGTTATTGCTGTATTTGCAAATTAGCATTGTGTTGCAATGGATTTGTTATTTATACTCCTATTTTCCGGGTTGTTGATCTGGTAAGTACCTCCATTAAGCAGCATTATATTCTAATAGTATGGTTTGTCAGGTTTCCCATCATTTGCTTAACAACTTTTCTAAAATAACTAGAGCGATTTTATTACAATTGAAAAGTTTTGCTTACACATTACGGGTAGTAGGGAGCAAGGGGCGAAAGGCACCTTTTCATTTCGAATAAATGTGTACATAAAAATAGGCGGGAGTAATACAGTACGTATTTTCATTACTCCCTAGAAGGCATTAATCCCGTCGAATCCGCGATTTAAGGAAAATTAACCCACTTGCGCACCCGAACTTGAAATATTAGTGAGCGATCCCTCTGTTACCTCTTCACGCTTAAACCGTTAAACGAATTTAGATGAAATTTAATAAGGTCATAGGCATATAAATATTGTTTCTAAAGATTTAACGCAGAGGAAGTCGCGGGTAAAAGCTAGTAATATATGTAGGACAATTTGTCATGTAGGAAGTTATTTATAAAATGAGCATTTTAGGAAATGACAGGTTTGTTAATCGTTGTTTGTTAAATAGTTTATTTCAGAAAAGTTGTTTAGCAAATGATGGTCAACCTGACAAACCATACATCATCATCAGCCTATGATAGTCCACTGCTGGACGTACACCGTAGGCCTCTCCTATTAACTATGCGCATAGACGCATTAGGAGATAAATGCCCATAATCGCCACGCTGGGCAAGCGGATTGACGATCGCAGTAATGTGTCCACTATGATGACGCCGCTGCCCATAATCATTCTTTTATCAAATAATGATCGGTGACACTTCAATCCCTTAGTCGACTTTTACGACACCCGCAGGAAGAGTTGGGGTGGTGACAAATGTATTCTTACTGCTGTCACCACACGGCCATACTATTAAAATAGAATGCTGCTTAATGGAGGTACTTGCCAGATCAACAATCCGGAAAATAGGAGTATAAATAACAAATCCATTGAAAAACAATGCTAATTTGCAAATACAGCAATAACAAACCAAACACATCAATTCAAGTTAATTTGCCGCCTTTTTATTTTTTAAACATAATACGCAGGACAAGCATATTCGAGCTACATGTTTTACCGCACCAAACCAGATACCATAAACCTCGTTTGTTTTTAATTTCATAATTTTGCTTACAGAATCTAAAATGTAGTTGGCTGTATGCAGTTTTTCCTTGGTCCATTTGATATTAGTAAGCAAATTTAAAAAGTTGAATTTAAAAATGAGGCACGTCACGTTAGTAAACGCTTCATTGTGTGGTCACCCTAATGAACGCTTTGCTAAGGAAATGTTAAAAAGCAATTTATTTTATATTGTACGCCATCAATCCACGTTAAAATATATATTTATGTAGTCAAGCTTTTTAACTAAACCTCAGTACGACAAACCTTTTAATAATGTTTATATTTTAGAAGATTTTGATTATTTTATTAACTCATAGTGTGTGAACTGAGGGATCACAAACAAATTTAAATTTGGGGAAATTAATTAATAATTGCGCTGTCTTTTAACTTTTACAATCTTCCTTGCGATTTTTACTAATGTTTGCAAAGAATAATGCATTTATTTTTTGTACGAATGTACCGATTTATTAGTTATTGTATGTGGTCCCTCAGGGACCAAAAAAGGAAGACTTTTTAGTGTATAATCATTGCCAAATTACGTTTCGGTCATTACGAATGCGTTTAAATATGTTTTTACTCAATCTATAACATTAAAATAAGCCAGCATATTAAACACTTGCCCAGAAGTGTAAGGTTCAATGTGTGAACTGAGGGACCACACGTTTGGCTGTATAACTTTTTAGTGAATTCTTTACAAATTCCAGGATTTTTCTACAAAATAATACTCTACTACTACTAAATTTTCTCCAAACACCATCATATCAACCACCACTGAAATATAAGTGGTCCCTCAGTCCACACGCACACGAGACGCGTATTGTTGACGGCTTATTAAAAAAAAATTGACGCCTTTTTTCACTGCTAGTTGCACAAAATTTAAGTTTGTAGCACAAAAAATATGGCCTTTAACCATAAAATTTTTTTTTGCAATTGACCCTTGTGAGTGGACATTAGGGCTTGCAATTCCGGAATTTTTTGTATCGATATTCCGATATTGTCCATACAAAAAATTCCGGAATTGCAAGTCATAGTGGACGTCTTATGCTGTTTTTACCAAA
This sequence comes from Thaumatotibia leucotreta, assembly GCA_025490895.1. Lineage (NCBI taxonomy): Eukaryota > Metazoa > Arthropoda > Insecta > Lepidoptera > Tortricidae > Thaumatotibia > Thaumatotibia leucotreta. The sequence goes on along the minus strand of JALPQI010004952.1, from coordinate 46,126 downwards.
CCGTGGTCACCATTCGACAACTTCGACACCATCGGTCATCTACTCTGCGATGATCTCATGAAGATCACCGGGAGACGCTGGATGCAGATCGCTTTTAACTCGTCTATGTGGAGGTCCATAGGGGAGGCCTATGTTCAGTAGTGGACGTTTTATGGTTGAAATGATGATGATAGCATTGACTGTAGTAATCAGATTACTTTTTCAACTCTCCCTGACTTTAATTTAAAAATAACATTTTTAAATAATCGTTTTATATTGTGTTAATGGTTAACATTAATATGATAGAGCTCTGAAAACTCAAAGAATTTAAAATATTTTAGCATTGACAGGTAATAGATAACTTGGACGGATCAACATATATGTTAAGTATAAGATCTGATTATATACATCATAATAATATATGTGCCTATACTCTAACCTATCATAAGACTACTTACATCAACGCTTTTTGTCCTCTATACTACACAAACTTTTTATTTTTTCGATTAGTATTTTTGCTGATGTCCTTTTTTGTACATTATACGTCCACATCCAACAACGAATGAGTTTTAACTACGAAAGAATACAGGATTGAAAAAATCCTAGCCACTGTAGCCTCCTTGATCCTATTTCGAAAACATTTTGCTATAGATCATACCTAGCCCAATTCACAAAACATCGGCTAAATTCACAAAACAGAAAAAACAGTAGAAGCGTAATGTAAGCGCAGCGCGTGTGGCAATAGTAAGCAGCGCAAGGCTTACCTGCTCAAAAGTTAACCACAGTAGGCCGTCAGTTCTCTAAGCGCGCTCACGTGAGATCGTTTTCGAATAAATCCGAAAAAGAATGTGCAAATATGCCTTTTTGTGCCGTTTTGGGATGTAAAAGTAACAGCCCGAAGTCAAACCTCACCAATGAAGGTATTTCATACCACCGGAAATTCTTAATTTGTTAATATTTTAATATTTTCTAAAATATTTCGTCTTCCGCAAGATGTTTGTACTACACTAAATAAGAAACAACTTTATATGCCAATGATAAGGTCGTTTTTTATTTGGCATGAAATTATGGAAATTTCTAGAATTTCGGAACGATAGGCTGAGTAGCGGCCAATGCGAGGAAAGGGTCCAAAAAGGTATCGATATCGATATTTTATTTCGTCGATATACCTACATTAGTTGTCTTGAGCCGATTAAGTGAAAAAAAATTAAACATGTTCTCTATAATCTCTATTTATTTAATCGGGTTTCCGACTGTCATCGTCATCATCATCATCATCTCAACCTTTTGCTGCCAGCTGCTGAGCGTAGGCCTACGTATCATCATATTATAATATTGTGGATATTAAGGTTTCGTGGCCAAATCTTAGTTTCGACATGTCCACCCGACTGTCATCGTCATCATCATCATCATCTCAACCTTTTGCTGCCAGCTGCTGAGCGTAGGCCTGCATGTCATCCAATTATAATATTGTGGATATTAGGGTTTCGTTGCCAAATCATAGTTTCGCTATGTCCACCCGACTGTCATTGTCGTCATTATCATCATCACCCTAAGACTACTACCTTACCTATTGCTTAGTATAGATCCCCACATTCTCATATTATAATATTGTGAATGTTAAGGCTCTATTGTCAGGTAGGTCCAACTTCGAGAAAGAGGTCAATCGTCGAATCCGACTCGGTTGGACGGCGTTCGGGAAGCTACGACACATATTTTCGTCCAATATTCCGCAGTGTTTGAAGACGAAAGTCTTTGATCAGTGTGTGTTGCCAGTGATGACATACGGTACTGAAACGTGGCCGCTTACAATGGGCCTCATAAGAAAGCTCAAAGTCACCCAAAGGGCAATGGCTCTCCATTGCCCTTTGGGTGAATGGAGAGCCATTCACCCAAACTCTATGCTAGGAGTCTCTCCGCGTGATCGGATTAAAAATGAGACCATCCGCAGCAGAACCAAAGTAACCGAAATAGCTCTCCGAATCGCTAAACTGAAGTGGCAATGGGCGGGGCACATTGCGCGTAGAACCGATGACCGTTGGGGCGGGAAGGTTCTTGAGTGGCGGCCACGTACCGGAAGGCGTAGCGTGGGTAGGCCCACCACAAGGTGGACTGATGACCTTGTGAAAGTCGCAGGAGTCCGCTGGATGCGGGTGGCGCAGGACCGGTCATTGTGGCAATCTTTGGGGGAGGCCTATGTTCAGCAGTGGATGTCTTTCGGCTGATACGATGATGATGATGATGATGAAAACCAAAGCAAATCGAAGAAATGTACTTTTTCATCACACTTGCTTTGTAAGCGCCCCATTGCTTGCATGCATCGCGGGAGTATTCCCTAGGGAGTTATAGAAAAGTTGGTACGTCATTTAACAATATTTTGTCTTAAAACATTTTTTTTTTGCATAGAAGTGTGATGAAAAACATTGTATGCATCACGGTCGGTAAGCGGAATACTAACTCGAGTCATTAAATTCTAACACTCTAGTTAGTAATATCGTAATTACCTCCTTAGACGCCCAATGTACTATTACTTCATATATATATATTTTATCGATACAATACCGACTCTTGCACAGCACTATGACGCTCGTTAGCCATAACGTGCAAAAAGCAGCCTATCTCTTTTACTCTTGGGAAATGCCACGTATGTGGGAGAGAGAACAAGGATTCGCCATCTATTGGGGAGTTGCTGAACTATTGAGTTTTAGTTATAAACAGACTTATGCTACTCGACGCTAGATGGCAACACTCTCTTTGCAAGTTAGTAGTAGCAAGCGAAACGTCGTAAGTAATAAAACGAGTAGTATAATTTTGCTTTTGTCGCATTCGAAATAAAGTTTATTTTTGTATAAGGTTTTATAACCAATAAGCTTTCAGATACTTCTGTGTGCATGTTTGCGCCAGTGTGAGTGTGGCGACATCGGTTCTCTCGAGAATCGGGGTATAAGCCGCTTCTACGTTATTTTTTGTTCTGTGGCTAAATTAATGTATAACATTCGTCAGTAGAAAACAAAAACATGTAAATAAACCTAAAAACTTGCATTTTTCTATAATCTCGCACTTTTAGAATTAATATTTAACGTAAAAATACAGGGTGAAACATGAGTCGTGAACACGTGTGGAATCAAGTGCGGGTAGTTCGAAAAACCCGCGCAGCTCGAAGGTGTTGATACATTCTCTCGCCAGTCTGCCTGCGACCACGGGTGACACGTCATGCCCGAAACGTCAGGATATAATTAAACGTAAGTTTACGCGATTAAGACCCGTTTGTCTTTAAAATATGAGTGATAATCGTGAAAGTTTAAATCAATATATAAATAACTTGTCAATTTTTAAGTGTTGTCAGTTGTTTATATAATATCTGAGCACATATTTCACGATATGTGTCTAAAACGTCAAATTCTATGGAAAGTTAGGCATTTCATCATTTTTTTTTTATTCTACTGACGGATGGCATAGTTACAAGCAATCCTTTTTATGAATGGACATACGTCCTTGTCACTATTACTAACTAAGTATAAAGTGGAATATGTACATGTTTTTGCATTTTGCGTGCATGAATCTATCACCTTGACTTTGTACAGTCCCAGCAATATAAGTAGGAAATCTTAAAACATTGAAGGCAGGAAAATATCCTTCGCGCAGATTGCGTTTTCGTCGCAAACTTTTAATTGTGTCCGCCACCATCAATTGTGTCCGTACTGTCCATGTCGCCACCAATACAAAATTATACCACACAGATCAGGGTGCTCAGACAAGTTGCCAATCTCTAACGTTTAATCGTCAATCGTAAACGATAGGCAGCTAGCTGTCCTTGTCGCACTAATATGAAATAGTGACAGAGAGGGAAAACTACGATACGCTACTAAGCGTTAGCGATTGGCAACTTGGCTAAGCATCCAGAGCTTGAATTTGAATGGGACTAATTTTTAAACTTAATTTAAACATCGAATTAGACATTTGTCTTATTTATCAGAATTATCTGATTCAGGCGAGGTGAGCTGGATATCGATTGACTGATATATCAGACTACGGCGTTTAAAAGGTTAAGGATTGTGTCAAATATTGCTGTTGGTGATTTGAAATGGCAGTGAGAATGTTATTCAGGTGACTAATGATGAACTTTTTTTATAGTTTAATCGTGCTACGCGTCACTTTTGCATGGGACTGTCAAAAGCCTACAGTAATCTTTTGACGGTCCTGTAGGCTTATGATGATACACAGTCGACGTCAAAGATATCATTACGGTTTAGGTGCCAAAAATATATTTACACGACATTAATATCAAGGGAATAAAGTCGTGTAAATATATTTTTGGCACCAAAACCGTAACGATATATTTGACGTCGACTGTACCACGTCTAATTATTAGTCGTCTTTGTCGTCACGTTCTAACAAATATGCAAATGCGAAAGTGACGCTTAGCACGATAAATACCTAGATAAAACGGGACCGTCATAAGCCAGCATGCTTAGCACATGATTGTTACTTCAGTATGTCGCCGTGAGATAGATTTTCCATCTTTTACTAACTATAATGAATAAAAGAGGATAGAGAGATGGATAGTTTATCTCGCGGCGGCATACTGTCGCACTAATCATGTGTAAGCCTACAGGTGGCTTATGATGGCCCGTTTTATCTATTTATCGTGCTATCCGTCACTTTTGCACTTGTATACTTGTTGGACCGTGACGGCAATGCCGACAAACGATTAGACGCGTTACCATCATAAATCATAAGCCTACAGGTGCCTTTAGTCATTTGCCGTCATTTCTGTCACGTTCGAACAAGTAATCGAGTGGGAAAGTGATGCGTAGCCTGATAAACGATTATTGCGACCACCTTAAGCCACCAGTTACAAATATCCTCAATCATCGGCCTTCTTGTCGACCAGCTCGAAGTTCCTCTCGAGCTGATGCGAGCGCTTCACTCGGTACTCCATCAGCTCTATGGTGCTGTAGCCTGTGAATCCCAGGAGTAGGAAGCATATGAGGACGTATAACCTGGAAGCAGAGAATACAGGTAATTTTCTATAAGCAATGACACAGTCAGAGGACTCAGAGGCGGATTAACCTAAAAACAGATGTAGCATGTGCTATGGGCTCCGCGCTTCGACACGATCTTGTAGTAATAGGGTTATGTACAGGTACTAGCGATGTAACGAATATTCGCATTCGCATGTTTTAAAATATTCGCATTCGTATTCGCATTCGCAAAAATTTGACGCGAATATTGCGAATATTTTTATCTAATTATTTCGTTCACTTAAGGCAAGAAGTACTACATTCTAAAGTTGACCTTAATACCTAGATATCTAGGTACAAAAACATGCTACTCTAAAAATGATATATTTTAACTGAATGATGAATAAAACGTTATACTTCAGTATTTTCAGTTAATAAAACACAAATGATACGTATAGTTAAACAAAACAGTCGTGGCGATTGCGAAGACGGTGACACCTAGTAGCTCTGGAGTCAAACTAATCGCCTAGTTTTGAATTTACTTCTGAATATAATAGGTAATTCAGTATAATAGGTATTTCTGGTAAAATGACCCTAAATGTCACTGCTAAATACTTCTTTAACCAAAGATATCGACGCAAAAGGACCTATTCTTTGCGTTTCATTGCGCCTGTGCAATATTTTTGGATTTTGAATGAATGTTTATTATTATTTCCAACTTTATTGCACAATATTGCACATACGAAAGAGTATAAATGGCGGACTTAATGCCTTTGGGCATTTTATACCAGCAATGTATGACATGTATAGGTATGTATAATACCCAATATTCGCATTCGCGAATATGTATCGCAAATATTCCAAAACCGATATTCGTTACATCGCTAATAGGTACCTACCTATACCATTTTTCAGTTGAAAGTAAAAAAAAAGGTAAACAAACCTGCAAACTACCATTATTACATAATCGCGCACTTTCGGAACTCAATCTTGGTTTTATCACTAACTTAAAAGCTTAAACCTGAAGTTCACATACATTTGTTGTTAAAATTATTGATATTTCTTAGTGTTAACATAAAAATATAACGTATGTTTCAAAGACATGCTATGGAAAGTCAGCCACATTTGTTTAATTTTTTTTTTACTTTTAACTGAAAATAGTATAGATACCTATTTATTGCACTTTACCCGCATCTTTAACTTCGACCTTGACTGTAGGTAGGTACTAGTAATTATAACTATTATAAGAACCTAAGTAAATCATGATCATGAGGCTTAGCACATGATTAGTGCGACAGTATGTCGCCGCGAGATAAACTATCCATCCCTCTTTTATTCATATAGTTAATAAAAGATGGAAAATCTGTCTCGCGGCGACATACTGAGACGTACTAATCATGTGCTAAGCATACAGGGGCCCCGCTGCAAAATGTCCAACGGGCCATGCGCTACGTACAGTCAGCAGCAGATATTGCTAAGCGGGCAGGGTGTTCAAAATGAACTTGGCACGACCTTATTGCTAAAAGACTATAAGTAAGAGTATGTTAAGATCATTGTGAATACCCTACCCGCTAAGCAATATCTGCTGCTGACTGTTCATCATCAGCCTATATCAGTCCAGTAGGCTTATGATTCTGATGGTACCGTTTGTCGTTGTTGCCGTCAGGTTCTAACAAGTATCTAAGCGCGAAAGTGACGCGTAGCACGATAAATAGATAAAACGGGACCATCATAAGTCACCAGTGCTGAACAAAGGACAGTACATTCTCCTATCGCCTATGCGTATGGACGCAATAGGAAGTAAATGCCCATAATCGCCACGCTCGACAAGCGGGTTAGCGATCGCAGTAGTGTGTCCACTACGATGATGGCAGCAGCAGCCATCGTCATCAATAAATAAATAATTGATTTTCACGACACCCGGAAAGAGTTGGGGTGGTGACAAATGTATTCTTACTGCCGCCACTACGCGGCGTCACTACTTTGTAACTCGCGGAGTCACTGCTTTAAAAACAAACATACATAACGTATGCAAGTTCTTTTACATACTGTATGAAGTAACTTGTGTGTGTTGGAAATTAGAATTACCGCATTTTACGTGAAACATTATTCTTTCACTTTTTCGACACCACGATTAATACAAAAGCTGCCACTAAGTCAAATGTTAGTTTAATTATGTCCAAGATTTACTACTGAAATCGGAAGAATATACAATAAACTGTAAATCATCGTTTCCAAGCAAACGTCACTACTCCTACAGTTAGTTTATAGCAAAGCTTCTCAGAAGATTTGATCATTTTAATATGGCTAGGAGTATACTGTAATAACCTGCATACGGGTAACCTGATCGAGGGCCTATCGCGAACCACGGTCGACGTCTTGCCTTCCTGTTACGATTACGTACGAATTTGCGAGTGCAACAGAGAGGCAACACGTCTTAGTGTGTCACAATAGGCATTCGGGATATCGGCGCAACACGTACTCAGCCTCGGATCGACAAGAATCAATCCATGCAACTATCGCCTTTCTTTCACTCTGAATACGGGTGTTTTATGCGTCAAGTGAGTGTTGCAGATACGAGGTTGGGTAAGTATAAATAAATATAAATTAATTAATTAATTAATATCTTAGGACATCTTACACAAATCGACTTAGTCCCACGGTAAGCTCTATTAAGGCTTGTGATGAGAGTACTAAGCGACGATGTATATAATATACATAGATATATAGATACTTATATACATAGACGACCATGACCAAGGAACAAACATTTGTGATAAATAAATACACAAATAATGCACTCGCCGGGATTTGAACCCGGAACCTCCAGCTTCGTAAGCAGGGTCACTACCAACTAGGCTACGGAGGCTGACAACATGCTGATATACATATAGATACTTATATACATGGACATCCATGACCATGGAATAAAATTAAACCCGGAACTTCCAGCTTCGTGAGTAGGGTCACTAACAACTAGGCTACGGAGGCTGACGAATGAAGCATAGCGGCGACATTTGAAGTATTTACCTTGTTCTCACGCAAAGATACGGAGCAGTAGCATAGGACAGCACACTGCCGGTGGCCTCCCACAGTCTGAAGTTGGAATACGCGGCTTCTTCGTTGCCGGGAAACAATATTCCAGACAGAGCTGTGGATAACAATTAAAGTTGATTAGTGGAAATGTAGGTTAATGTATTTAAATAATAAAGATCTGTTATAGGCCGTAGATCGCATGAATTGTCTTGTTCATTATATCAACTCGAATAATACGGTTCGTTTATTAAGCGTACAAGCGTCGACGCTGGAGTGGCTGAAGGATATAGGCGATTCCGGTTCGTTACAACTAAATATCATAACACCATATTCTTAAAACGTCTCATTCCAAAAACAGATTAAACTCATAACGTCTAAAATTTGAAATGACTTAAACCTACTTCTCAAATCGCCCCCATATAGCCGCCAGCAAGTAGAACACCAGCCAATTCTAAGGGTCCAGCCGCCACAGGTTCAGTGACGTCAGCAAAACGAAGTTTAGCACCATCAGTGTTGCAATGGTGGCAAACAGCATACGAGACCTATGAGCTCTTGGGGCTTAAAAGGTTAAATTAAAATCAGATATGCGCACCATTAACCTGCACTAGCCATACGGCATCAGCAGTGCCCCATATAGCCGCCAGCAGGTAGAACACCACCCAGTTCTCAGGGTCTGGCCGCCACAGGATCAGTGACGTCAGCAACATAAGGCTTAACACCACTTTAGGCATTCTTAGTGTTTTTAAACATTAAATGAATATCAGATGTGCTCACCATTAATCTGGACCAGCCACACGGCATCAGCAGTGCCCCATATAGCCGCCAGCAGGTAGAACACCACCCAGTTCTCAGGGTCTGGCCGCCACAGGATCAGTGACGTCAGCAACATGAGGCTTAGCACCACTTTAGGGGTTCTTAGCGTTTTAAAACGTTAAATGAATATCAGATATGCGCACCATTAACCTGGACCAGCCACACGGCATCAGCAGTGCCCCATATAGCCGCCAGCAGGTAGAACACCACCCAGTTCTCAGGGTCTGGCCGCCACAGGATCAGTGACGTCAGCAACATGAGGCTTAACACCACTTTAGGCATTCTTAGCGTTTTTAAACATTAAATGAATATCAGATGTGCTCACCATTAATCTGGACCAGCCACACGGCATCAGCAGTGCCCCATATAGCCGCCAGCAGGTAGAACACCACCCAGTTCTCAGGGTCTGGCCGCCACAGGATCAGTGACGTCAGCAACATGAGGCTTAACACCACTTTAGGCATTCTTAGCGTTTTTAAACATTAAATGAATATCAGATGTGCTCACCATTAATCTGGACCAGCCACACGGCATCAGCAGTGCCCCATATAGCCGCCAGCAGGTAGAACACCACCCAGTTCTCAGGGTCTGGCCGCCACAGGATCAGTGACGTCAGCAACATGAGGCTTAACACCACTTTAGGCATTCTTAGCGTTTTTAAACATTAAATGAATATCAGATGTGCTCACCATTAATCTGGACCAGCCACACGGCATCAGCAGTGCCCCATATAGCCGCCAGCAGGTAGAACACCACCCAGTTCTCAGGGTCTGGCCGCCACAGGATCAGTGACGTCAGCAACATGAGGCTTAGCACCACTTTAGGAGTTCTTAACGTTTTAAAACGCTAAATGAATATCAAATGTGCTCACCATTAACCTGGACCAGCCACACGGCTTCCGCAGTACCCCATATAACCGCCAGCAGGTAGAACACCACCCAGTTCTCAGGGTCCGGCCGCCACAGATTCAGTGACGTCAGTAAGGTGAGGTTTAGCACCACTTTAGGTATTGCTGCCGACGCTGGCAAATAGCACACGACACCTATGAGTTCTTGGCGCATTAACGGTTAAATAAGAATGAGATGTGCTCACCATTAACCTGGACCAGCCACACGGCATCAGCAGTGCCCCATATAGCCGCCAGCAGGTAGAACACCACCCAGTTCTCAGGGTCCGGCCGCCACAGGATTAGTGACGTCAGCAGGATGAGGTTTAGCAACTGTAATTAATAGTTATCAACTGTCATCAAGTGTTTACAAAGTATAGGTACATTACATATATTGAAATGTTATCAGATTAACAATCTATGGGTCATACAGATTTTTATATGAGTTAGGTCACAAATCTTCCCTGAGGACATATGAAAGTCAAGGGCTCCTAGAACCCTAGTTTTCTTGTTGAACGAATTCAAGCATAGGTGGCTTCTGGTTCTTAAGAATTATGTGGTCATAATCATAACCTAATTTGTATGTCCCAAAACCGTTACCTTTCGCAATGTCCACAGGAAAGCTGTATGACACTTATGTTGGACACTTTTAGCTGGCAGGCACCAGTGATGGACGTATCAATATTGGTGGATATTAAGAACGTTGTGATATGATAATTGAAAGTTTCTTCAAAATAAGTATTAATGTACAACATTGGGTTCTCTTTCATTATTAGTGCTGTCACTACAGTGATAGATTAGATCCTTTAGTAGGCAGGATCACTAGTATTACTACCAACTATTACTTAGACACCATTACAACAGAAACCATTAATGGGTAGTTCTGTGCGATTATTCTGTCAGTCATTTTCTTTTATCTTGTAGAAGACACATTTTTATCTGCCTGTGGTGTCGGGGTGCTCTATTGGGGTTGGTTCTCGATGTGCCTCGTAATTAATTAATACGAAAAGCCACTTTACTACTATTTATTTAATTATAATGCACACAGTACATGATATCAGCTAACGTCCATTGCCCAAGAGGCTGGTGGGGTAGAGCGGTTGGCGTTTAGTTACCACACACAGCTATTCTATCATAATATTCCTGTTTGCTTTTACAAAACGGCAAATAAAGTAGTGATGGTAATGAACAATAAAAAAAATCGCTTGGAAACACCCTAATTTATTCATTCAGAACCTACCAGAGCGGTAACCATGATGGGGGTACCGTCCCGTGAGCTTGACAACTGCGCCGGCGACGGGCGCGGCGAGGGCGTTGAACACGCCGAAGCAGATCATCACGTAGCCGATGTTGCTGATGCCGTACGCGCAGCCAACGAACGCCTGCAATAAGAAACGTTCACTTATGAATTTAAATTTTAAAACCTTCTTCTACGTCACAATTTCGTAACTAGTGATGGGTCGATCCCGGTAAACTACCCAACACAGTATGGAAAATATTCCCAAATGGCAACTTTCATAGTAAGATTGGGAAATTACCGGGAAAGACCCATCACTATTCGTGACTGAGAATCGTGACCATCATAAGTCTCCATTCGTTGAAGTGCACTCTAGGTTGGTCAGTCTTCTGTTTCCTTAGTGAACCTTGGATAGAGTCATTTGGCAGGAATCTTGTATGTATATGTGACAAATTTTAATTAGGGAATGATATTACAGATCACTTTACTGGAAGAAGGTTAGAGGGATGCGAAACCTAACTTTAATTCGAAGAATAACGCTTACTCTCGTATCCGTAAACTCCAAAGTAATTTGACACTAATGCCGAATTTTTAAAATGTAATACATATAAGGGCCTCGGCAAAGAGTACGATTTTGTACCGTTTGGCGTAGAAACTTTAGGTTCATGGGGCCCCAGCGCACGCAAACGGTTTGCGTGCGAGATCGCGAAATGTCTGGTTGATGTAACTAAAGACCGAAGAGCTGGCAACTTCCTCGCACAACGCATCAGTATTGCGATACAACGAGCAAATGCCGCCAGCATCCTCGGTACAATGCCACAAGGGCCCATCTTAGACATAGGTTAGGTTAAGTAAATTAGTTAGATTAAATCTATGTACATAAATTGTAGTTTTGTAAATCAATTTATATATAAAAAAAAATTAAGACTAGTGTCTGAGAGTAAACATTATTCTTCGAACAAAAGTTTGGTCAAATCGAGCCTTGTTACCGCAAATTTCGGGGATTTTTTCGAACTTAACATACCTATTTTGGGGATTTTTTAGAACTTAACAAATTTTGGGAATTTTTCTATGTCACTCTTATGACGCCTTTATTGAGGTGACAGAAACAAATCCCCGAAATTTATGAACTTCGGTATTCGAGGTAACAGGCCTTAATATCGCATATTTCATTTGTATTGCTACTATCGCCATAATTTCCTTCTGGAATATCTTCAATCACCATATGATTACGAATCATCGGCATCATTATCTACCTAATACCCACGCCTTCTGTTAAACCATTGAAAGACCTATAAAACAATTAAGTTTCATTTGAATATCCTTGATTAAATGCCTGTCACTATGATGTAAGTGATGTAACTCTTGAACAAATGCGAGTAGGTTGAAAGGCTAATGATATCAAATTTGCATAATTCGTGCTCGATCTATTATCTAATAAAATAGTAGTAATAAAATTTGCACTGCGCTTGTGATCTGTAATATAAAGTTAGATAACATATCAATCTCTGTGACAAACAGACAGTCATGGAACCGTAAAGGTCACTTTAAATCGGAAACTGCCGCATACAATAGTTTTGAGGGTACGGTTCAAAATAAATCTGAAATGTATGATAACTGTGGATACTAAATTTTAGTATCTACGATAAAAAAAATAACCGACTTAAAAAGAAGAGGTTTTCAATTCGACTTAGGTACGGAAATTTTAATATCGAATCGATTTCCATACGAACACGATTGAACATAGATATTGTTAATAAAAATTGCAGTATTACTGAAAAAATCAACAAAGTAGATACATTACTTTAAAAAAAATTAAATAATCGTATTATTCTGATTAGGAAAAACTTCAACAGTGTATTCTAATCAGGAAAAATGTAATAGTACATTACGATACAAGTGCGAAAAAAATAATTTAGAGCGATAAATTAAAACATGATCGAAGGTAGTGTTTTAAGTCGACACGAGTTACGAATTTCCTTTTAGCACCTGTATCATACGACGTTTTTCAGTACAGCACCAACAGGGTGTAAAAAGAACCCTATCTCTCCCTATACCCACCTTATAGCATTCTATCTGTACTGAACAATGTTTTCCTTTTCGGAAAACGATACTGTACGATACGATACACACCGGTAAAACTGTTGCAGCTGAGCCTACCGTACCTATAGCACACCATTACTCTAATAGAACCTTAACGTATTTAAATTATTTAATAAAAACATACAATTTACAGGTCAAAAATAGTACCAAAAGTACTAGTCAAATAACCCGCACCGTGTTCATCCCTGGCGAAAAACTGCCGAACACGCTCGAGGCATTGCCACGCTGAATCGCGATTGTCATTTTTTCCATCAGGAAAGTCCCAGAGCGAGGGTGAAGACCTCTCTGTTGTAAACGCCGCCCAATCTCCGCGACAAAAAACCTTACCCTCTGACCCCCAACCAGACGTCTCCACTGCAAACGGGTGAAATACATAACTTTCCAGCACCGAGTTATGTTATGTTACGGAGGGACGCTCGACCGGACTCGAGCGGGCTGTCGAGCATCCAATGTGCTCATTCACCCCATTTCCCTTAGCTGGAGCTGCAGGCTAGTGTTCCGGTAGCGTTCCCCCAATACTTTCCTTTGGCATTCCAATTTTCTTGCAGAACCGCAGGAAGTCTCTAAGGTCGAACTCCCTGAGATCCTTCTCCTCCAGCCTATCCCTGCCGAACACGTCATATTTTGCTGCTGCGTACGCATTCAGCAAGGACATGCTAGCTAGTTTCGTCTCTTCCGCAATGTGGACAGGCTGCTTCTTGCACAAATTTAACTATTCCAGCACCGAGTACTTGCCCCTCTTTTTGAGTACTTTAATTAAAAATAGTCTAATTCCAGGAATCGCTGTCCGCTTCGCGCTTGCGCGGAGGCGGCAGAGCGTGAGGTCCATTAGTGCCACTCACGCGCACGGGTCATGGCGGATTTATTAATACCCATTACCCAATTACCGCAATTGATCCGCTTTACCTTTCGCATATAATACCGTACGTAAAAGTCTACTGTTTAGGTTAATTTAACGTAAATGAATTACTCATGTTAATAATATTAATGTTAATAATTGCTATCCTATAGGTAAGTGATATCATAATTGGTGAAACTTTACTGACTTACGAAATATTTAATTGAACATATTATATCATATCACATCATATGTTGTATGATTGCTGTTTGTTTTCATTAATAAAGAAAGAGTCTTAATCATTAAAATTAAAGATAGGTACCCTTTATATTACCATCCTTTAATTAAAATCTCGTCGTCATACCTAATATACCTATCTATAGGTGGATTCATCATAGATGCTAATTATCTACTCCTGTGCTATCATTATAATAACGAAATTTGCTTTCTTGAGTCAGGAATAATTATTCTACCTAATTAGTTAATTTCATGTGATTATAGAATTAGGGCAGTAGTTTAATATACCAAAAAATTTAGACGTATTTTTGTAGTGAATTAAAGATATAACATAGAAAATTAAAACGCGTAATAGTTCAGGAATGGAGGCACGTGAATGACGTCACATGGCACATTAAAGCCATCTTCGTATTTCCATCGTGAGAAAAGTACCAACAAGTAAGTAGCCGAGCGATGACAGGCAGCAATTAATACGAGTAGTTAGTAACGGTGTCTCAGCTGGCGGGGATGCGTCACTGTCGGCAACTGTCCAACACCGAAGTAGCCTCCACGCCTCTTGGTAGCCATCACTGACCTGCGTAAAGTCCGCAGCCATGAATGCAGGCCATCCGGCAAAGTAACCAATATTATCGGGCGGCAATATCAGTTGATACCGGTGCTTTAGCTGACGGTATGTCACCGTCAGCAACTCGAGTCCGTCTTCGTACTAGCCGCCACGCCTCTTGCTGGTCATTTCGCTGACCTGATTAAAGTCTGCAGCTATGAAAGCCTGGTCTGCACCTTTATAAACCATTAACGGGCAGCAACATCAGTTGGTACCGGTGTTTTAGTTGACGAGATGTCACCGTCAGCAACTTGAGTTCGACTGCTAGCCTCCACACCTTTTGCTGACTATTCCACTGACCTGAGTAAAGTCTGCAGCCATGAAGGCTTGCTCTGCACCAATGTAGCCAATCACGGGCAGCAATAGTAATTGGTACCGGTGTTTTAGCTGACGGAGCGTCACAGCTAGCAATTTCAATCCGGATTTGCCCTCACACGATCTTTTGCTGGTGTACCTGTTAATGCAATTCATTTATAAATATATTATCATTACAAACCTTAAAATAAATTAAATCTAACAAAATTATTTATTAGTAACAAATATAATAATAGTACATTGTGCATCAAGGGAGGTAAGTACGGAATCACTAACGAGAGTGTTAGAAGCCCGACGCCGTTAGGCGGAGGGCTTTTATGACTCGAGTTAGTACTCCGCTTACCGACCGTGATGCATACAATGTTTTTCATTACACTTGCCAACAAAAAAATAAGTTTTAAGACATAATATTATTAAATGACGTACTGACATTTCTATTACTCCCTAGGGAATTTCACTTTTCTATTACTCCCGCTACGCGCGCAAGCAATGGCGCGCTTAGACAGCAAGTGTGATGAAAAACATCAGCCTCCGTAGCCTAGTTGGTAGTGAGCCTGCCTACGAAGCTGAAGGTTCCGGGTTCGAATCCCGGCGAGGGCATTATTTGTGTATTTATTTATCACAAATATTTGTTCCTTGGTCATGGCCGTCTATGTATTTAAGTATCTATATGTATCTATCTATTATATATATCGTCGCCTGGTAACCCACATCACAAGCCTTAATTGAGCTTACCGTGGGCCTAGGTCGATTTGTGTAAGATGTCCCAAGATATTTATTATTTATTTTATTAAACATAATAATTACTTACCGACAAAATAAAACAATCATAAAAAGACAAGATAGATACCTGTTAAATAATAAAATAATCGTTATTCGTATCAGCATTGCGATACAGCAAGAAAATGTCTTCCGCTCCAGAGTAAAATGACACAAGGTTTTACCAAACTAGGTAGGTTAGTTAGAATTAGATTTATTTAAATTTCTTTCGAAATATTTTATTTGTAAATAAAGATTTCAGTGTACGTAAGTAATGAAATGTCGTCGTCATTGGTATTGGTGACTTGGTGATTTCATCTGAGGGATGTTTTTGTTAGGTAGAACAAATAACTGTTCTACCTCTCTAGCAAATCTAAATTTCTTTATTTTCTAACCATAACTTCAGATTGGTGATCATAAAATGTATAGTGACGATAGCAAGAATACATTTGTCACCACCTCAATGCTTCCCGTGGATGTCGTAAGAGTCGACCAAGGGATTGAAGTATCACTGACCATTCTTTGATTTGATTGATGATGGGCAGGCGTCGTCATAGTAGACACATTACTGCGATCGCCAATCTGCTTACCCACGGAAGCACAACATAATCAGTTCTAAAACACAAAATAGGTATTGCAATATAACACTAAAACATAATAACTACACAATAGAATGTCCCCGATTGGTATCAAACCAATTAAATAATTACTTTGCAACCGTGGGTGCATCGTCTCCCGAACAAACAACCCGACTAACTGGGCGGCCGGTTATGCAACCCGCCATAAACTCGTTGTTCCTCAGCCCCGTAACTGATAACGAAATCTATCTAATAATAAAGAAACTACCGAACAAATATAGTGCCGGCGTAGATGAAATACCCACAGTATTGATAAAAAACTGCATTACGGAACTTACACCAATATTCACTAAATTAATTAACCAGTCCTACACGGAATCCACTTTCCCGGACAGATTAAAATTTGCAATAATAAAACCAGTTCTTAAAAATAAAGGTGACCCTCAAAAATCTAACCAATATCGACCTATAGCATTGCTACCTATAATATCAAAAATTTTCGAAAAAACTATGGCGAATCGTATATATAATTTCTTAGAAAAATTTAATCTACTGGATATGAACCAAAATGGATTTCGGAAAAAACACAGTACTGTTCTTGCGATATATAAATATGTAAACGAAATTTTGAACTGTCTACGGGATAAACATCACGCTATCGGATTGTTATTAGATATGACAAAAGCATACGACAAAGTCTCTCATCCTATCCTATTAAATAAATTATACGGTGTAGGTATACGTGGCGGAGCGCACAAATGGTTAAAATCCTACTTACATGACAGGGCGCAGTGTGTTAGAATACAATATCATGACAAAAACACAGGTGAAATCTCAAACGTCCAATCAAACACCCTTATAAACAATTGTTCAATACCGCAGGGGTCGGTGCTGGGTTGTATTTTATTTTTAGTTTACATAAACGATTTACCCAAAGTAACAAAACATACCTGCATCTTATTCGCAGACGATGTGTCCCTTTTGTTCAAATGTCCGAAAAATCATAACTTTGATGACGATATTAAGGAAACTTTATCGGAAATTGTAAAATGGCTAAATGAGCATAATTTGGAACTTAATATGAGCAAAACTAAATTGATACAATTTCATCCGTTCCAAAAGGAAAAATTAGACTTATCAGCAACGTCAAGCGAACTCGGTATCGATGAAGTTAGCACGTTTAAATTATTAGGAGTTAACATAGACACTAACTTAAATTGGAAAAGTCATATAGGAGAAGTAAATAATAAACTTGCTCGATTCATATTTGCTTTAGGTATTCTAAAAAGGAACACAAGCATCGAATGTGCACTCTCGGCATATTATGCATATGCATATGCGTGGTTGCGGTACGGAATCATCTTGTGGGGAAACAGCACAAATGCTGAAGATTTGTTTATAGCCCAAAAAAAATGTGTACGCATACTAGCAAACATCCGACACCCAGAAAGCTGTCTACCCCATTTTACAAATTTGAAGCTACTTACCTTACCATGCATATATATACTTGAAACTGGATTATTTGTAAGAACGCGCATATCAGATTACGAGTATGTTAAAAGCGCCCGCCGGAAAAATAAATTAGCTCTTCCTCCACCCAAATTAAATTTATATAAAAATGGACCCTACTATCAATCCATAACAATATACAATAAAATCCCGGACTCAATAAAAAATGCAGGAAATATTAACATCTTTCGTAACAAATTAAAGTCTTGGCTACTTAGTAAATCATTTTACTCCTTACAAGAATTTATGACACATGACGCGAAACCATTATAGTTTATAATTAAATAATTAGCAACTCCTAAATTATTAATAATGTAACAAAACTGACGTTATAAATTAATTATTACTATCTTTGACATAAAATGTAATACTAATATTTAATATTCTATATTTATCTTTCTAATGAATTGTATCAAAATAGATATTAAGCTAATAAACATTAACATAAGATTGTCTAAAATAATCCTAGTCCTAGGTATATATAATATGTAAGACACTTAGTTCTTAAGACAATTGCTATACCCTATTCAGGGTCCATGTTGATCTATTTAATTGTAACACCTGTTATACCATGGATTGCAATGAATAAATGAAATGAAATGAAATGAGCATAGTTAATAGGAGAGGCCTACGTCCAGCAGTGGACTGAGATAGGCTGTTGATGTGATATGATGTGATCATAAAATTTACCTTTTAAGGGAGTCCACGCCCAGCGCTACCAAAATGACGGCGAACGCCATGCACGCCAAGTATGCACCAGAGATGACCTGTATCTTAAGGGGCGATGGCGGCTGCAGATTTGTATTTTCCTGAAAAAGTGAATGCAGCGCATAGTTATTATTATTAAACTATCTGTTTAAGTCAACCTTTAGTAACGGTCTCGCTAACCAACACTTAAACGGAGTTTACACTTGCAACTTATTGCTGCAAGTATTGAAACAAAGTGTGTGCATGAAAGAGATGCAGACATTTTCCACTCACTCATGAATACTTAATCACCCATAAACTAAACTCAGCTTAGCATTTCCTAAAGTATGCAGTATGCACCACTTAAAAAATAATGTTTCATACAAACAGTTTGGGACATTTTGGGAGATGTTGTGCATCGTGCTCAGCATCAGGTAGGTGCTCTAAGTACTTAATACTTTAACCTTATACGTACGTGGGCCTCACTCCCGCTACAGAAGTTGACTCCGCAGGTGGCGCCGAAGTCCGCCTTAGTGGTGATGTTGCTGACCAAAGCTGCTGCGGTAGGTGCTATATGGTCTCATTGGGGGACGAGACTATAGGTAGGTACCTAGGTACCTAATACTTTAAGCTAATTCTACGTACGTGGGCCTCACTCCCGCTACAGAAGTTGACTCCGCAGGTGGCGCCGAAGTCCGCCTTAGTAGTGATGTTGCTGACAAAGCTGCTGCGGTAGGTGCTATGGTCTCATTGGGGGACGAGACTATAGGTAGGTACCTAGGTACCTAATACTTTAAGCTAATTCTACGTACGTGGGCCTCACTCCCGGTACAGAAGTTGACTCCACAGGTGGCGCCGAAGTCCGCCTTAGTAGTGATGTTGCTGACAAGCTGCTGCGGTCGGCGCTATGGTCTCGTTAGGGACAAGACTATCGGTAGGTACAGTAGGTACCTACTTAATGCTTTAATAAGCTAATCTTACGTACGTGGGCCTCACTCCCGCTACAGAAGTTGACTCCGCAGGTGGCGCCGAAGTCCGCCTTAGTAGTGACGTTACTGATCAAAGCTGCAGCGGTAGGTGCTATGGTCTCATTGGGGGACGAGACTACAGGTAGGTACACTAGGTACTTAATACTTTAAGCTAATTCTACGTACGTGGGCCTCACTCCCGCTACAGAAGTTGACTCCGCAGGTGGCTCCGAAGTCCGCCTTAGTAGTGATGTTGCCGACCAAAGCTGCTGCGGTCGGCGCTATGGTCTCATTGGCATACGAGACAGCGTCACCCAGAGATGATGAGAGTACTGGACACAAAACATAGTTTAGTTGGTTAGGAGTTACCTTGATCAAGATAATAGTGGGTGAATCAATTCCCACGTATGTACAAAACTACGGGTACTACTCGTAGGTATTGTAAATTTGTGTAAGCAAGGATCGGAAAAAGTTTTTTTAGAAAAATCTCGAAATATCATATTTTTAAATGTTTGACACTATTTATGTAGTGCTCAATATTTTATGTTATTAACAACATCGTGTTTTTAAATTACTCCATTAACAAATAATTTATATACCGAAGAACGAATAAAAACCGTTATTTTGTAGGAAGTAATTACCGGTACCCGATACCTGAGTGTAACTAGTGTAAGTACCTATAATGTAACATAAAAGAATAAGTATGTATGTATGTATGTAAGTATGTAAGAAAATATAAAATCATACATAAGAAAATATAAAATCATACCCTGTGAGGCGGGCGATTTAGGTTTTACCCATTTACATTGTTTAATTTTGAACATTTTTCATATTTTTGCAATCATTGTGTAAATTCCCATTACTTAAACTTACTACCTTAAATAGATTCTATCTAAATTTATCTTAAAATCGCCAAGGTCGATGATACAACACTTTCCGTAAAGCGGTTCCGTGAAGGCAGATTAAAATAAATCCGTCACGACAAAAAAAGGAAATGTAGAGCTATTGTGTACTTTGATTTCCTCATAATAAAGACATTTCCATACCTATGCCAGGTACTTAGGTACTATGGCAGATAAAAAAAACTCTTTACAAATACATTTCGTCCATGGATACTGTACTTACAATCCAGACTCGTTACTACCATAGGGGTACGCTACCTATACACAAAAGATCAGTATTTATGTTATGTGTACGGTCAAGCAATGTAATTTCTATGCCATTATAGAAATTAACAACTTTAACTATTAATTTTATTAATTCTCAACAAATTAATGTTTCTGCATTGACCTAATAGGAATCAAGTCAGTTGCCTATGCCTACTTATATTGCTACATTATTACATTACTGCTTTATTGTATGTATTTTATTTCTACTACAAATTAGCCGTGACTAAATCGACCTTTAACATACTTAAGCCAATGGGAGCTCAAGCAAAAAATATATGTTGGTATCTAATAATTCACTTGTAAATTGTATCTACCACTTGTTCCTTCTTAAGTAAGTATAACACGGGTACCTAATCCTGAGATGTATTACTGTTTAGCAGAGACTCATAATTAATACAGACTGGTAATAGTACATAATCTTAAACAACGTGCATTCCATCGTGTTTAACGAGGGTTTACGGCTGCTTTTGCCGAGTTTTTTATCTTATTTATTTTATAAGCTATACGCCGCTATAATTTAAAAAAATCAGCTTAATTTTCATTTTTAGCGTAAATGTGTATTTTATCGCTAGCTCGCAAAATTTCCACCTCTTTCTTATGAATAAAACTAGAAACAAAAAAGGTGCACTTCTTGTCTCTGCGCACTTATTCTGATTATAAATTTACTTTTCAGTACATTCCTCCCTTCGGTCGTGCTTTAAATTATCTCCACTCGTTTCTAGCTTCATTTTTTTTGCACTTGTATATCGTAATGTGCTTTTACTCACAGAGTCTATTGAATAATCTACATATATTAACTTAAATGATGGTTCTGTGTAAAGTTCGAGAAATATTATTTGACCGATTGTTATCTTACTTACGACCTTTTGTTTTGCGTCATTAACAATAGACATACAACTTCAGAACCTAAAAATATATTCTAATAATTGCGTTGCGTAGGCTAGTCTTCTTTTCTCCTAGAACGTGCACAATACAGGAAATTGTCTACCACGACTATTTATAAGGACCTACAGTCCATATTTTTCATGCCTCTTCTATTAAATAAGCAATGCTAACTGCTAATAACACTTAACCGCAACTGCAATGTCGTTATTCAATGAAATAGTTCAATTATGATTCATTAATGTCAACCAGTTTAATGATACCGATGTAAAAACTGCGGCCAATTTTGGAGTCATCGACACCGTTCTCCGGCTTAAGGTCGAGGTCATAATCACGTAATTGGTAGCTGTGCGTATTTTCAGAATTGGGAATGACATGTTCATCTTACTGATATTCTACCGTGTGTAAATTTAATATTCTAATACGGTCGATATATTAAACAAGGCATGGGATTCATTAGTGTAATCATGGATTACGAGGTTTTTTAAGTTACACAAAATTATACCACACAGAATTTTTTTTTTAAATTTCGGAG
This sequence comes from Thaumatotibia leucotreta, assembly GCA_025490895.1. Classification (NCBI taxonomy): domain Eukaryota; kingdom Metazoa; phylum Arthropoda; class Insecta; order Lepidoptera; family Tortricidae; genus Thaumatotibia; species Thaumatotibia leucotreta. Next base: position 24,027 of record JALPQI010004952.1, on the reverse strand, counting down.
CAGCAATGTAGATGTAATGTAGCAATGTAGGTACGAACATTTTGTTAATATTGATATGGCATGGCAATTATATCATCTGCTTTTGTCAAATTAGTTGTCAACGAGCATTTAACTTGTGTATGTTGCTCTATATTGCGCGCCGAATTATTTCGTACGGATAATTTTGATGCGCTAATTTCAAGTAAAAGCTATCTACCTAAATATAATTATTGCGTCCTAAACTAACCCCCATTAAGAGCTTCACTCGTATTAGATTTACACCCCGTATATCTAAGGTCGGAGTTACACCTGTAAGTTTTTACGTAAGTGGTAGAGACGGAGCTATAGCTATACGGCCTTATTCATAAAAAGTTACGCGCCCGCTGATGGGTCGTTGTTGACCGGATGGCTAAAAACGTTATTCATAAACGTTCAATAGCGCTATTCAGCCGCTCAAACCTCTATAAATCCCCCAAAAGTTATAGAGCCGAGGACCCTTCTATAACGGTCTTATAACTTCTTATTTAACAAGATGGCTGCCAAAATTTTGATCAGCTGATTTTTGACAGGTGCATAACCATGCGTTTTAAGTAGGCAGAAGAGAAAAGATAAAAGGTATGAAAGTCTGATTTGGTGTATAGTTTTTTATGTCGTCTATTCATCTGATTATTATTAAATATGTATCCAGAGATACTTAATTATATTTAGATAGGTATTTAAAATAAATATCCGATGATTTATTGTAAGCAGTTACGCAGTTTCGATTTTCTCTACATGCAACATTACACGAATCAGAAATGGTGGGAAACTAATCTCCAACTTTTTTAATTTAAATATTTGCGAATTCCCGCCAGACAGCTGTCAAACTTTTTTTTAATTTGCGGTGATACCACATTTTTGTCTATGATTTTGTCAAGGCGCCAACATAACGCGTCTAATCCGTTCAACAGCGGCTCAACAGTTATCGGAGAGATATTGAGCGTTTATGAATAACACTTCTTATAAACCGTTCAACAAGACTTATCGGCTAGATAACTATTGGGCCCCTCAAACCTTCAACAAGGAATTTTTATGAATAAGGCCGATAGTGTATACACTAAGAAATGAGATAGTGATTATCACATTTCATTCCTCAGTACAGCTCCGTCTCTACTTACCTAAAAAAATTTACGTTACGTTTATTTTTTGTTACATTTATGAATAAATTCTTGTTGACTCCATCAAGCTAAAAAAAAAGAAAAAAAAAGTGTAATTCCGGCCTTAGGCACTGGTCTCACCGCGAGCTACTAAGCTAATGAACTATCGGCTAGAAACACGAACAACAGATACACACTCACGTGTAAATAAAAGAGACACGGCGATACTCGCCCGGCGGTGATAGCTGATAGCTGGGCGAGTATCGCCGTGTCTCTTTTATTTACACGGGAGCGCGTATCTTTTGTTCGTGTTTATAGCCGATAGTTCATAGCTTAGTAGCTCGCGGTGAGACCAGTGCCTTACGGGATACAATTTTAGTACACGTATCATTTCGAGAAAGTAGGAGATTATTTAAACTTTTTTTGGATACGGTTTTCTAAGCAGACTAGATGATACTTTTTTGCGTAAAAAAACCTGTTTCTCCTATTTTTCCTTTTCAGAATTTGATGCTCATTTGACTGACACCACTCTTTTTGTTACAGCTTCAACCAAAGAATGGTTCAACTGCAAACTGGGAATCCTAGACAAATAATAAATAATTAAATAACCCCAGACAAAGACTAATTAGATAAATAACTAAGCACGTCACCATTATCAAATACCAATTTTGTAAGTAATAATTATGTATGTACACCAAGTATATTGATAATTCAACGACCATAATGGCGGAACTAAAATGTCTACATTTACCGTTTAATATTTGGCTCGAGTGAAACATATTTTCGTCACGTGTCGATAATATTTAAGTGAATATTTTTTTCTTCCTTTCGGCTATTTCGTGTAAAAGAGCAAATGTAAAGGGTACGCAAATAACTCTTATGGAGTGTTTCCGTTTGTCCATCCGTCCATCTGTCACATCGTCAAATATCGCAATACCCACTGAAACTATCAATCTATTGAAAAAGTTCTGAATAACGTTGTATTATACTGAAGTTAGGTAAGTGAAGTGTATGTATATGTATGTTTCTATTATTCGAACTTAATCCTTGCATAGTAAAGGTGGTATGAAGTGGTTCAGCTGGCCCAGCCAATTCACCGCATTCTGCAATCGTATAAGATGAGCGATAAGTCACGTGACCATAATAATGTATGGAAATGGTCACGTGACTTTTCGTTCGAATCTGTCATTCTCATACATTTATTACCAATCGCTTGTCGTATACGATTGCAGAATGGCATTTGGGCTAGAGCGCCATCAGGTTTCAGGTTATAATAGAGATGTGCAAGGATGTGTTTCCATACAAATGACACTTCGCTCGAGTCATTAATAGGTGTCATTTGTATGGAAACACATCCTCGCTCATCTCTGGTGGAAACGCAGCCTTAGACTTTAATTTTTTACTACAGAAATGGGTCCGGGCAAAATATCCTAGGGCCGCTGCATCGCCAAGTTGTAACTTACTGGCCGAAGAGATGAGGTTTCCCCAGATCTGCGCCATCTGGTAGAACATGAAGAAGAGCCCGAAGAATCGCACCACCAGCACATCCGCTGGCACCCCGGATAACTTCTCGTAAGGCTCTGCCACCTGTTTGATTATGCAAGAAAATACAGTTAATCAATTAAATGTTAGTTGGCTGGGAACAAAGGTACCTATAACTAGACAAATGAGCTGGAATAACTAGCTATAAGTAGGTAATATAGATTGATATACTACCCCAATCACATTACATTACATGAGGCTTATGACTTATATGATGGTCAAGCATTTGCCGTTTATCGTGCTACTCGTCACTTTCGCAATTGTTTACTTGTTAGAACCTGACAGCAACAACAACAATCGATTAAACGTGGGACCATTAATAGCGTGCATGGTGGCACATGTCGCAAAAATGAGGGGACCACCGCAGAAACTGAACATGATCCCTGCTAGCACTGCCTGGTGTCATAGCGAGAAAACGAGAATAGAACTAAACTGCTATCCTCGTCCTTTAATTATGTAAGGCATTCAGCCCCTGATACCTACTCACTAGTCACTAGTCAGATATATTATGTGCACTTCGTACACCACAGCAGGCCACCCACGAAATCGATTTCCATCTCTTTGTTGGGATGGTAATCGGTACCTGGTGATATTTTTCTAGCCCTTTATTGGGCAAGACTAAAAAAATCGAGGGTTCCAGCCTCAACGCCATTATACGTATGGGTTTTGTTTAGCGGTGTCGGAGCTTTTAAGGGCTTAAACTACAATCAATTTCATCGATAATGTAACGATACAAAAGTCCGTTACTTAATTAAACTTTATTATTTTTGTTTCATTTAGTTTTAGGTAATAATAATTACTCAGTTTAGGATATTGGCGCGAACCACAAAGGAAATCATCAACGGGCAAAACCTCAAAACCAAGCGACGCGACGGCTTGGCGCCAAAAACATCGAAGCCAAGCCAACTCAAGACGCCACGCTAACGCACGCGCGGTCGGGACATCCCAGTTAGCAAACGACGCGACGCGCAAATTGGCGCTAGCGTTTGGCGCCTTTTAAGTACCCATTGCGCATGTCTGATTAAGAGACGCTTCTGTTATGTGACGCACTCAGCATCCATAGTAAGTACGCAGGCGTGAAAAGGGCCGAACACAAACAAGGATTAGCGTCGGTAGCCTAGGGTATATAAGGCAATGTCGGCGAGAAGACGGGATCACTTTGAGTTGGAGATTGAAGAGTAAACTTTACATTACTTTGTTCCTAGGTAGTCTAAGTACCTATTTTAGATTCTAGATTCAGTGTAGTAATTCTGTCTGAGTGTCTAGTAAGATATAGTGTTCAGGTAATTTATTTAAAATTCTGGTGAGTTGCACAATCCTATTTATATTATTATCTATAATCGTGTTTTATAATTACGATATTTGTACGTAGGTAACTGCCTAATTTCTAGTTCATACACTGGTGAAACGTGTAGTGATTATAATAAACTTACCTCCCATTTATTGTTAGGTTCCGTCCGGAGTTAGAATACCTAAGCTCAAAGCTAGGTAATATTAACACAGTTTTATTTTCACAGAACTATTCCACTTATTTAACTTATAGATATTTCCATTTACCATATTATCACACCTTAATATACATGAGGTATGTTTTTTTCATATTGTACTTATAAATAGTATACTTAAATACAGCAATTTATTAGGTATTTCACGATAGTTGTCAGTATAATTATAACTAAGGGTTTTATTATAAATGTTAGTAAATGAAAGAGCTATTTGTAGCAATAAACCCACAACACACACACACACACACACGTTACGTATATTTTTTAAGTTAGTTAGTATAAGCCTTAATCTATTTTAATGTGTCTTTCTTAAGTTAAAATAATATTTATACGAGTACAAGCTTCGGCGATCGTCAAGATGGCGGACGATCGCGGTCTCACGGCGCGGCGGTCGGCGGCAGACTAGAGAGTGAATTCTATTTTTAAATACATTCGAGTAAGTAGAACGGGACGCGAGATGCAGGAGCCCATCGTAGTTCCAGAGAGAGAGAGAGAGAGACAGGAATGGACAGCGGTTTCGTAGCTTAGTAACAGAATCGCGGCGTTGTATCCCTTCGCGGGAAACGCTCGGCAGCTAGCGTCAGTGCTTAAAGGTCGTATCTCGATATTTCGATTATTTGAATAAATCGCGTATACATAAATTTGGTAAAGTATGTTTGTATCAGTATCTAGATTGTATCGCTAATGAAAAAGGACCAAGGTTGGCTAGTTGGACGGTTATATTTAATTGTTATTGTTTGGACTTATCTGTGAATTATTATCTAAGTGTGCTAATTATTTATTTATCCTATGTATGGTTTATTTAGTGCGAGATAGTTTTGGGATAAAGTGAATTAATTGTTTTTAATATAATTCTGGTTTGTGAAGTTTTAGGGTGGGAATTAATATAATAGTGAATGCTTCTTTCAGTACTTAACTAATTATGAGTTAATTGTCTATATTATTACTTATATGATCTTTATGTATGTGTTTACTGAAGTTCTAAAACTTGAGGTGGTAGTTAAAGAGCTTAGGCCCAGAGGGTAGGTCTCTGAACGAATGTGGAATGGTATAAGTAATAATACTAATAATATTGAACATATTTATTTGATAAAGTTTTACTGAATTAATTGTTATACTGGTTTTCTGAAGATGGTTTGATGGACGAATTGTTAACTTACATATATGATTAGTGGTTTGTTTTGATGTTTGTTCAGGTGGACATTGTCTGGTTTGCGCTAAATGATCGTAACGTGATTTTAGGTACTGTTTTCTGCCATACTTGGAACGTAGGAACAGTACATGCATATAAACCTGTATTACAATGGCGTCTTGAATAGACTCAAACTTCAAACCTTGGTTAAGGCCAATTGTATTACGATACACATATACCCAAGGGTACATATTTGATCTACTCCTGATTTGCCATCTGATGGAACTGGAAAATCATGTTTTTGGAAAAGAGGACCTAGGCCCACAAAATATTTACCTTCCATATTGGTTCAGAATAGGTGAGCTTACCCCATCCTAAGGACCGGGTTAATTTGCAATGTCGAATAATCCTGAAATACGAATATAATAAGGGATCATGGTTCCTTTCACCTCTAGTTCAAGAACTAGTACATACATGGTGTCACGACACTAATAATGAAATTAAATATTTCTTGTTCCAAGGAACTAATACATACAGTTTGACATAAACTGAATTCGCAAATTCACCCAACCGTATGCTCGAGCTGTGTTAGAATTGCAATAGTTAATAATAACTGTAATTCTATATCGGTGGGTAGGGGATATTATTTATATATTTTTTAATACTTACAGGTTGTCTTTTATTCTTAACTAAAACTTATCTTTATCTTTTACCTTTAACCACGTGCCTTTTAACTTTACCAATTGACTTTAGCATTTTCTGTAATACCTACTTATATTTGCCATATACTTGTGTTTATTCTACAGCTACTACGATGTGTGTGTAATAATATTACCCTGATTTTAATAATAATAAATCTTATTGTGTTTAAAGTACTTTTATCATTTCTCTCCTGTTATAGTAGTGTTCTGATAATTATATCATTTGTTAGGTCTTTACATTATCCTAGTTAGGGCTTTTAGGTCGATAACTCTCACTCTTTGTTCAAGAATCTAGGTCATTACGTACAGCTACGGGGTCCTACCGCTACTTAGACGATCACATCACTTCTTCTGGCCAAAATATTTATAGTCAAGACAGAATACCATAGAACCATAGCTTTATTAGGTAAACTTTTAGGGTTCCTTGAGGGTTTGTATTAATACTGAGGGTTCTCTAGCTTATGGGGTTTGAGTTGTATGGGGTAGAGGGCTGTGAGATTAGGTAGAATTAGGCTAGGACATTTCAAGCGTTACAATTTGTGAGCCGTGATCAGGATGTAAATAAATAAATAAAAAGGTATTTTTATGTCATTAGAGTATATTTAATCTTTCTTTTGTTTTATAGGTTGGTTCTTATTGGGTTCTGTCTTGCGAGTGACACGCAAGTGTCACAATTTGCTGCTGTGAAATGGATGCATTGAGTTGAGAGTTATATAGTATTTAGATTAAGTGTCGTTATTATATTTTAGGTACAATTGGTTTCACTAAGTGTCAAAAGTTTATAAGTTGGGGGGGCAAGTATTAAGTTGTTAAGCAGGTTATTAGGTAATTTATTGTTCCTATCTAAAGGAGAATCTTTGTTCCGTCTGTGTTGTCGTTATATATTCTGAACCTTTATTCTGTCTGTGATGTGATTTAATATTCTGAACCTTTATTCTGTCTGTTTTGTAAATTTAATATTCTAGGAGGAAATTAGGACTACAATTATTTTACTGTTTATTGTGGTTTGTTTCTTAGATAGACCTGACTTGGGAAAGCTGCAAACTCGAGTTCGATTCTCGATTGGAATAGTATTTGTATTATATCTGAGTTATCATTTTAGGAAGTATTTTAGGGAATTTAGGAACACGGCATGTAGGTATGTATATATGCTGAAGCACATCACCATCATAATCATCCTCATCAAACAAAAGGATGAGCTGCTATTTATAGGTTAGTCTAGTAGGGAATTTGAAAGTGTAGATTGTAAGTGTGTATGTATGCTTAAATACATCATCATCATCTTCACCATCATCATCATCATATCAGTCAAAAGGAGTCACGCTGCTGGATATTGTACTTGTTCAAGGATCTTCACAACTTTATGTTCTGTATTATTGAGATTTTATATTTTAGGAACTTGCTAGCTACGTTAGGTTACGGTTAGAAATGTATATAGGTGTCACTTAATTTCATCAATATCGATAGGAGTAAACTTGCAGCATGCGACAATCTAAAAGCAGTCGATAGGAGAGTAGGAGAGTAGGAAGCTTTTACACAGTATAACAGGAGCGAACATTCGGATATTTAAGAAAAATCATATTGGAATTCGTAATGTGATTTTAGCTACTAACTTTCTCAGTTTCAGTGAAGTTTAAAGATTGATTCTACAGCAAGGTGCAGACATGTTGAAGAATAATATTATTGGAGCTGTACACATGAAAGGAAGTTGAGAACGCCTAGCCGATTGACGGGATATATATAATACATATTTCCTATTATCTTATTTCATTAACTTTAGTTCTGTTTTAGATTTAGCATTGTGTATTTGATTATTTTGAAGATTATCTTGTAGGTGTGACTCAGTCTAACATACGGGGGGGCATGTCAAGTTTACTATAAACTCGTGGGTTGTTCTGTTTTAATTTAATCATCATTATCATTATCATTTCAGTAATAAGACGTCCGCAGTTTGGAAGGGACCTGTTTAGTTTACATTTCATTTATTAAAGTCTTGTCATTGTTTGTTGGTAGGTTTGTATGTCATTATCATTCTTCTACAATAATAATTACAGTTTATCCTAACACAATAAAACTTGCAATGTCAGGGGGGCAAGAAGAAACAGAACGCAATTTGAAACAGGGTTGTGTAAGGAAATTCTAAGATGTGTCTTTTTCCGTAGCAAGTGTCTTTTGTCGTAGGGTAAAATATCTTTAACCATTTATATTTCCACAGATTTGAAACTGAGCGTGATCTTGCAAAGAGACTACCAGGCAGACGAGTCAGAGCTTTGTTATTTTTCTATTTAAATATTTTTGGGTAAACATACATAGATAAGTTAATTTCATGCGTGTAAGTAGAACTGTGTTTTATGAATAACTTAGATTAAGGTGGCATTAATGCGTAGAGACTTGCAACATGATAGGTTGCGTAAAACGAATTAGCATTTTGCGTAGTCTTTCTCACAAATGTTGGCGTATCTTGTATCTCACTTAAACTTATATTTTATTTTTGGCTTACAGTTGCAAATATGGCGTAACTTAAAATAGATTGGCAATTAGCGTAACTTTTATTTCAGTTTGATTACTTATTTCAGATTTCTAACTAAGCAAATTTGGCGTAGTATACATATTTGGCGTACAACATTAAAGCGTAAAGATTGAATCATAGTAGTTGGAGTAGTATACTTTAGTATAAGTTAGTTATATAAGGATTTACTTGAAGGGTATTCCGTTCACTAATATATCATAGCTATCACAATTAAAAGTTAATTTCTTTTGATTTAACAGATAGTATGATAAAGTTCTTCAATTGTCATTATTCCTATAGAGTTTGCAATTTTGAACGAAACTGTGCGAAAAAGTGTATGAGGAAGGGCGAAGGATGAAGTATGAAATTACTAATGGGTATGCGAATTAGATGATGGATGAATATTTGGATGAAAGTATGAGTTGATGAATGACCTCGATTAAGTTTAAATGAGTTTCCTCATAATTGCGAGTCTTGCGAATGTTGACAACGGTTATTGTTATTTGAAAGGGGGAAATTTACAATAATGTGTTATCAATGGAACATTGGTGCTAGGCTAAATGTCATACCTTTAATAGGTAAGTTCTTTTTGATGACACAATACTTTACAAGAAGCTAATCTCTATTCGTCGGAACACTCTCTATGAACAAGTGAGAATAGCAGACACAGCATTTCTTTTATTGTCTATCTGGAACCATCCGGGAACCATCTGTGCATATACTTATGGATTATATCCGTATGGATAAATTTGTATTGTATATTGTATTGATTAAGCTGTCTAATGGTGTGAGAACGAAGTTCACTTCTGTGTCTTAGTTCTTCCAACATGGGGCCGGGGCACACCCGATGTGGGGATGCTTGTCTATCCTTCCGGGTCGCGGTTCTTCTAGAGCCGTCTGGTAAGTGCGAGCCGACATTGTCAGATTGGTATAAGAAAGCTTATCTGATCAACATTGGCATTGACCTGTGTATCGTTCCATATAGTGGTTGTTTACTCAGATGGATTCCACACGATAAACCGAGTGGAAGGCATAGGGGTACCTTTTGATTTAGGTTTGATAAAAATAACTCAATACATGAAACTTTAAAATGGGTTTCTTACATCATATAACTTTTATGTGAATTATAATTCTCAGCATAAATAAAATTCAACACTGGGATGAATGAAGACTTGTGAATAAGAATCGTAAATTATTGTTTAATGAATTAGTATATCTTTTGAAATTAGAATATTTTCTAATTTCATAAATGCTGTTAACTTTCTTGTTTGGAAATAGAGTACTACATACGCCAAGAATGGGAGAAGTTGGTTTTTGGTGAGATTTATGAATTGTATTTTGTTCACTGGGAGAGAATAATATAATTGTTGGAGGTTACCTGGAATAGAAAGGCTTTTCCATTTTGATGAGGGGCTCTCGTAGGTTCATTACGTCTGGGCAATGTAGATGGTGGGGTCGCCAGCCGGGCAATGTGGCTATAGACTCTAAATGAAGATGCGAGAGATTTACTAATAGGGTACGTCAGCCTCACAACCTGGCGCTTCTATTGGAATGGGAATTCATGGCCGAGAACAATTTGACTCATGGGACAAAATACTTTAAGTTCATGATTCGAACTAGATAATTAATTTTCTTTCAATTATTGGTCACTTCACACACCACATTAACATTTGGGGGAAAATGACAATAACTGCATATGCAAATATTTTGGAATACCTTCAGCATGTTGTAATACTAAGTTTGAGACTTAAATATTTAGTGAAAAGAAATATTTTTGTCTATCTTTTACATTACTTGTTTTATTTTTGTAACATTTGAGCTCCGAGTCAGTCAATTCATTCTTTACCTCTATGCTCAAATGTGGGGGGCAAATGTAACGATACAAAAGTCCGTTACTTAATTAAACTTTATTATTTTTGTTTCATTTAGTTTTAGGTAATAATAATTACTCAGTTTAGGATATTGGCGCGAACCACAAAGGAAATCATCAACGGGCAAAACCTCAAAACCAAGCGACGCGACGGCTTGGCGCCAAAAACATCGAAGCCATGCCAACTCAAGTCGCCACGCTAACGCACGCGCGGTCGGGACATCCCAGTTAGCAAACGACGCGACGCGCAAATTGGCGCTAGCGTTTGGCGCCTTTTAAGTACCCATTGCGCATGTCTGATTAAGAGACGCTTCTGTTATGTGACGCACTCAGCATCCATAGTAAGTACGCAGGCGTGAAAAGGGCCGAACACAAACAAGGATTAGCGTCGGTAGCCTAGGGTATATAAGGCAATGTCGGCGAGAAGACGGGATCACTTTGAGTTGGAGATTGAAGAGTAAACTTTACATTACTTTGTTCCTAGGTAGTCTAAGTACCTATTTTAGATTCTAGATTCAGTGTAGTAATTCTGTCTGAGTGTCTAGTAAGATATAGTGTTCAGGTAATTTATTTAAAATTCTGGTGAGTTGCACAATCCTATTTATATTATTATCTATAATCGTGTTTTATAATTACGATATTTGTACGTAGGTAACTGCCTAATTTCTAGTTCATACACTGGTGAAACGTGTAGTGATTATAATAAACTTACCTCCCATTTATTGTTAGGTTCCGTCCGGAGTTAGAATACCTAAGCTCAAAGCTAGGTAATATTAACACAGTTTTATTTTCACAGAACTATTCCACTTATTTAACTTATAGATATTTCCATTTACCATATTATCACACCTTAATATACATGAGGTATGTTTTTTTCATATTGTACTTATAAATAGTATACTTAAATACAGCAATTTATTAGGTATTTCACGATAGTTGTCAGTATAATTATAACTAAGGGTTTTATTATAAATGTTAGTAAATGAAAGAGCTATTTGTAGCAATAAACCCACAACACACACACACACACACACGTTACGTATATTTTTTAAGTTAGTTAGTATAAGCCTTAATCTATTTTAATGTGTCTTTCTTAAGTTAAAATAATATTTATACGAGTACAAGCTTCGGCGATCGTCAAGATGGCGGACGATCGCGGTCTCACGGCGCGGCGGTCGGCGGCAGACTAGAGAGTGAATTCTATTTTTAAATACATTCGAGTAAGTAGAACGGGACGCGAGATGCAGGAGCCCATCGTAGTTCCAGAGAGAGAGAGAGAGAGACAGGAATGGACAGCGGTTTCGTAGCTTAGTAACAGAATCGCGGCGTTGTATCCCTTCGCGGGAAACGCTCGGCAGCTAGCGTCAGTGCTTAAAGGTCGTATCTCGATATTTCGATTATTTGAATAAATCGCGTATACATAAATTTGGTAAAGTATGTTTGTATCAGTATCTAGATTGTATCGCTAATGAAAAAGGACCAAGGTTGGCTAGTTGGACGGTTATATTTAATTGTTATTGTTTGGACTTATCTGTGAATTATTATCTAAGTGTGCTAATTATTTATTTATCCTATGTATGGTTTATTTAGTGCGAGATAGTTTTGGGATAAAGTGAATTAATTGTTTTTAATATAATTCTGGTTTGTGAAGTTTTAGGGTGGGAATTAATATAATAGTGAATGCTTCTTTCAGTACTTAACTAATTATGAGTTAATTGTCTATATTATTACTTATATGATCTTTATGTATGTGTTTACTGAAGTTCTAAAACTTGAGGTGGTAGTTAAAGAGCTTAGGCCCAGAGGGTAGGTCTCTGAACGAATGTGGAATGGTATAAGTAATAATACTAATAATATTGAACATATTTATTTGATAAAGTTTTACTGAATTAATTGTTATACTGGTTTTCTGAAGATGGTTTGATGGACGAATTGTTAACTTACATATATGATTAGTGGTTTGTTTTGATGTTTGTTCAGGTGGACATTGTCTGGTTTGCGCTAAATGATCGTAACGTGATTTTAGGTACTGTTTTCTGCCATACTTGGAACGTAGGAACAGTACATGCATATAAACCTGTATTACAATGGCGTCTTGAATAGACTCAAACTTCAAACCTTGGTTAAGGCCAATTGTATTACGATACACATATACCCAAGGGTACATATTTGATCTACTCCTGATTTGCCATCTGATGGAACTGGAAAATCATGTTTTTGGAAAAGAGGACCTAGGCCCACAAAATATTTACCTTCCATATTGGTTCAGAATAGGTGAGCTTACCCCATCCTAAGGACCGGGTTAATTTGCAATGTCGAATAATCCTGAAATACGAATATAATAAGGGATCATGGTTCCTTTCACCTCTAGTTCAAGAACTAGTACATACATGGTGTCACGACACTAATAATGAAATTAAATATTTCTTGTTCCAAGGAACTAATACATACAGTTTGACATAAACTGAATTCGCAAATTCACCCAACCGTATGCTCGAGCTGTGTTAGAATTGCAATAGTTAATAATAACTGTAATTCTATATCGGTGGGTAGGGGATATTATTTATATATTTTTTAATACTTACAGGTTGTCTTTTATTCTTAACTAAAACTTATCTTTATCTTTTACCTTTAACCACGTGCCTTTTAACTTTACCAATTGACTTTAGCATTTTCTGTAATACCTACTTATATTTGCCATATACTTGTGTTTATTCTACAGCTACTACGATGTGTGTGTAATAATATTACCCTGATTTTAATAATAATAAATCTTATTGTGTTTAAAGTACTTTTATCATTTCTCTCCTGTTATAGTAGTGTTCTGATAATTATATCATTTGTTAGGTCTTTACATTATCCTAGTTAGGGCTTTTAGGTCGATAACTCTCACTCTTTGTTCAAGAATCTAGGTCATTACGTACAGCTACGGGGTCCTACCGCTACTTAGACGATCACATCACTTCTTCTGGCCAAAATATTTATAGTCAAGACAGAATACCATAGAACCATAGCTTTATTAGGTAAACTTTTAGGGTTCCTTGAGGGTTTGTATTAATACTGAGGGTTCTCTAGCTTATGGGGTTTGAGTTGTATGGGGTAGAGGGCTGTGAGATTAGGTAGAATTAGGCTAGGACATTTCAAGCGTTACAATAAATTACCATATTTTTTTTGTGCCAACGATAATTAAATGGCTGCCACGTGGTGGCACGTGATATTTCTGGAATTATACGTTTGTTATCGGTCCTATCTTTTCGTATTTTTCGCACACCACATGGGGCCACCACCAAAGCCGAACATCATGCCTGCTGGCACCAGAGTGTAGAGACGGAGGTAGAACTGTGCTGCTATGAACGACATATGCGCTATGAAGGATGAAAGAAGAACAGCTTTGTACTCACCACAGACAGATAAGTGCACTTCGCACACCACAGCGGGCCACCACCGAAGCCGACCATCATGCCTGCTGGCACCGGGGTATAGAGACGAGGGTAAAATTGTGCTGCTATGAAATACGCTATGAAGGAAGAACAGCTCTGTACTCACCACAGACAGATAAGTGCACTTCGCACACCACAGCGGGCCACCACCGAAGCCGACCATCATGCCTGCTGGCACCAGGGTGTAGAGACGAGGGTAGAACTGAGCTGCTATGAACGACGTATACGCTATGAAGGAATAACAGCTGTGTACTCACCACAGACAGATAAGTGCACTTCGCATACCACAGGGGGCCACCACCGAAGCCGACCATCATGCCTGCAGGCACCAAGTTGTAGAGACGAGGGTAGAGCTGTGCTGCTATGAACGGCATGTACGCTATGAAGGAAGAACAGCTGTGTACTCACCACAGACAGATAAGTGCACTTCGCACACCACAGAGGGCCACCACCGAAGCCAACCATCATGCCTGCTGGCACCGGGGTATAGAGACGAGGGTAAATTTGTGCTGCTATGAAATACGCTATGAAGGAAGAACAGCTGTGTACTCACCACAGACAGATAAGTGCACTTCGCACACCACAGCGGGCCACCACCGACCATCATGCCTGCTGGCACCAGGGTGTAGAGACGAGGGTAGAACTGCGCTGATATGAATGACATATACGCTATGAAGGAAGAACAGCTGTGTACTCACCACAGACAGATAAGTGCACTTCGCACACCACAGCGGGCCACCACCGACCATCATGCCTGCTGGCACCAGGGTGTAGAGACGAGGGTAGAACTGTGCTGCTATGAATGACATATACGCTATGAAGGAAGAACAACTGTGTACTCACCACAGACAGATAAGTGCACTTCGCACACCACAGCGGGCCACCACCGAAGCCGACCATCATGCCTGCTGGCACCAGGGTGTAGAGCCGAGGGTAGAACTGCGCTGCTATGAACGGCATGTACGCTATGAAGGAAATGGCAATCGTCCACTTGCATCCCAGCCATCTGAGGAGAAAAGAATTTGCTTATAAATTACACTTTGCGTTAGAAAGACCTTAATTTTAAAGATCTGCTTTAAAGTGGTCTTGGATTGAAAAGTCAATCCACTGAAAATAATATAATGGTCAGGCAGGACCTAGGGGCTTATTCTGTGTCCAAAAACTTTACTTACTAGCATGTAAATTGCTACTTTTTGACCACCCTGTGTCGTTTTATATACACTACGTAATACGTATACTTAGCGAGTTTAGAGTTCAGACCCCTTCAATTAAGATAGCTTCCGTCGTTCTGCATCGTTATTTGTTTCAACCAGTGAAGAAGTAATTACAATTTAATTAACATCCGCAATGTAGCTTCAATGACAGTAATGCAAGACTACCTCCAAAATCACAGTGGTTTCAAAAAAATGGCACTATAATGGCACAGTAGGCTTGTTTCGCAGTCCTTGATATCTATAATGATATAAAAGATATAATATAGCGTGCTAATAATCATAGAGTTAGCCTACTGTCGCTTGTCACGGCTGTTTCTGTCTGGGTTAGTCTGTGCTGAACAGATATACCTATACAGAATACAAGTTTAAGGGTGCGGCTCCACTGAGGCGGAGAGGAGGGGAGATGTGCAAAATTGGCCAATGAACCCGCATGACAGTGTTTCGAATTTCAAGTTGTTGTTTAACTGTCGTGCCAATATTGAGACCTGAGCTAGCGAAAGGCTCCAAAATTGAGACACGAGCGTAGCAAGTGGTTCAAAAACTGGAATTTTGAGCATTGCGAAGGTCTCAAGGCACGACAGTTGAACAAACTTTGCCGCCAAATGTAATACAACTTTTTTACTCCAGGTACTTAAATATAGCCAATGGCTTACAACGTCACCAATGAGAATTGACCAACATGTGAGCTGCGCATGTTTACTACGGTCATACAGATCCACTTATACTAGGCAGTAGTGGGCCATTGGAATTAGAGATTACTTTGCCTCACAAGTGAATAAGATGCGCCTTTACCCGCTTATATTAGAGGATAAAAGAGCGCTTTACGAGCTAGTGAGGGGGATTAGGATGGCTCTCAAACAACTTAAAAACAATAAGGCACCAGGCGATTTATTTATTTATTTATTTATTTATTTATTTGCGATGACGGAATAACAGCCGAACTCCTGAAGGCGGGTGGGAAACCAGTCCTTAGGGCCCTTCAAAAGCTGTTTGATTCCGTCATCTTTAGAGGCAAAACGCCAAAGGCATGGAACAGAGGTGTGGTGGTGTTGTTCTTCAAAAAAGGTGACAACACCCTGTTGAAGAACTACAGACCCATCACACTTCTGAGCCATGTCTATAAGTTGTTTTCGAGAGTCATCACAAACCGTCTCACACGCAGGCTCGACGACTTCCAGCCTCCTGAACAAGCCGGTTTCAGAAAAGGCTTCAGCACCGTAGACCACATACACACGCTCCGTCAAGTTATACAGAAGACCGAGGAGTATAACTTGCCCCTCTGCTTAGCGTTTGTGGACTACGAAAAAGCCTTTGATTCGATCGAGACGTGGGCTGTACTACAGTCTCTCCAGCGGTGCCAAGTAGACTACCGGTACATTGAAGTGCTGAAGTGCCTGTACGAGAATGCCAATATGTCAGTTCGCCTCCAGGATCGGAACTCGAAACCAATTCCATTGCAGCGGGGAGTAAGACAAGGAGATGTTATCTCTCCTAAATTATTCACCGCTGCACTGGAAGATGTTTTCAAGGTTCTGGACTGGAGGGGATATGGCATTAACATCAATGGCGAGTACATCACTCACCTTCGGTTTGCCGACGATATAGTAGTCATGGCTGAGACCATGGAGGACTTAAGTACTATGCTCGATGATCTCAGTAGAGTCTCTGAAGATGTTGGTCTTAAGATGAACATGGACAAAACGAAGATCATGTCGAACGTCCATGTGATACCAACTCCAGTGAAAGTTAGAAACTCTACACTCGAAGTTGTTGACGAATATGTATACCTGGGACAAACAGTCCAGCTGGGTAAGTCCAACTTCGAGAAGGAGATCAATCGTCGAATCAGACTTGGTTGGGCGGCGTTCGGGAGACTACGCAATATCTTCTCGTCCAATATACCGCAGTGTCTCAAGTCGAAAGTCTTCGACCAGTGTGTGTTGCCAGTGATTACTTACGGATCTGAAACGTGGTCGTTCACTATGGGACTCATTAGGAGGCTCAGAGTCACTCAACGAGCGATGGAGAGGGCAATGCTCGGGGTTTCTCTGCGAGATCGCATCAGGAATGACGAGATCCGCAGAAGAACGAAAGTGACTGACATAGCCCGAAGAATCGCCAGGTTGAAGTGGCAGTGGGCTGGCCATATTGCCCGGAGGACCGATGACCGGTGGGGTCGGCGTGTTCTCGAGTGGCGACCACGCACTGGACGGCGCAGCGTGGGAAGGCCCCCCACAAGATGGAGCGACGACCTGGTAAAGGTTGCGGGTGTCCAATGGATGCGGACAGCTCACGACCGATCTTTGTGGAACTCTCTGGGGGAGGCCTATGTCCAGCAGTGGACGTCAATTGGCTGATGATGAGGGGAAAAATACTTATTTGTGTGTAAAACAGCAGTTTAAAAATCGGAGACCCCACCGCGAACCCCGAACGAAGTGAACTCTCGCACTCGTGAAAGTCGTACGCAACTGTGACAGGGTGATTGAAGTGTCACTGAGGATCTTGATAGAATACAGGGTGAAACATGACTCGTGAACAGGAACACGTTTTTCTAACTCTATAAACAACTAACAATTAAAACAAGTTACTTTAGGATATCCAAAAGGATTTTTAAAACAAATTAATGGAATAATTTAAATTACCTCTTCAAATTGAAGTAATTAATAACGGCAATTTTGTTATTTCGTGTAAGATCTAATGATATTTAGTACATTTACCGTTTACAAATAGCTTAAATAGCCATTATGATTTCTGTAAACACCTTAAAAATTAGAAAAAAACAAAAAAAACATGACTATTTCTAAGTAACGATGATGAGCAGCGTCATCATATCAGCGTGGCTATTATGGGTATTTAATTTACATCCTAATACGTCTATAAGCATAGTTAATAGGAGAGGCCTACGTCCAACAGTGGACTGAGATAGGCTGATGAATGATGATGTGAAACTTTTGAAGTATTTAAAGTAGTGTTGGTAAAGACTCGAGTTCAGGTCCCATTTTAGGACTCTTCTCATTTTTATGGGACTATCGAGCTTAAATCACTACCGAGTCTTTTAAGTCGCGAGTCGAGTCCTTCTTTTAGGCTTACTGAGTCCTGCATAATTATAAAGCCTCCTAATATGAATGAAGACTAATTTTTGAATGTCGGTCAAAAAAATATTAAATGATACAATGTCATATTCATATATTAAAAAATGTTCAAGGTTCAAAATAAGCATATAAATACAAATAAGAAGCTTATTTTGGTCAATATTTATTTGAATTAAATATAATAAAAACTCTAGGTGGTTTTTATCACAATGTTGTATTGATTGCTTATTTAAACTAAATAGAAAGAAGTGATAGATAGATAGAAGAACGAAAGTGACTGACGTAGCCCGAAGAATCGCCAGGTTGAAGTGGCAGTGGGCTGGCCATATTGCCCGGAGGGCCGATGACCGGTGGGGTCGGCGTGTTCTCGAGTGGCGACCACGCACTGGACGGCGCAGCGTGGGAAGGCCCCCCACAAGATGGAGCGACGACCTGGTAAAGGTTGCGGGTATCCAATGGATGCGGACAGCTCACGACCGATCTTTGTGGAACTCTCTGGGGGAGGCCTATGTCCAGCAGTGGACGTCAATTGGCTGATGATGATGATTATAGAAAAACCTTAAATCTAACTATAAAACTAGCAAGTCTTCTTGAAGGACTCAAGTTTCTGTAACATTGTAAAATAACCCAAGTTTTGACTAAATTACAGTAGTCCTTAAAACTGAGTCGAGTCTTCTAATGAAGGACTCAAACGACTCGAGTCTTTACCGACACAAATTCAAGGTCACTTAAGCGTTAGCAGAACACTAAGCAACGATTACATCTGCTATGTCATAACCATTTCCCGTATAATCTCAACCTTTGCATGATAGCCGAAACTAGTTACCAAAACAATCACTGTTGGTTATCGGCCTTGCGATCCTAGATACGGATAGAATGCACGGAATATACTAGCCTTGCTAACAAATGCTTTAATTATCTTTAAACGTGTCCAATTATAATTCTATAACAGTGATTGTCAATGCTGGTATTGATTTTATTCTGAAGTGTGTTGGTTGCGTTTGACACTAATAGACAGGAATATACTCGTACACTGACAGAAAACTAGTGATTAAGAAAAGTTCATGATTCTTTAATCAAATATTAATTTAAAAAAAGAAAACTAAGTGGTAGCGGCAGATATCGACATGAGTTATCCTGGGTATTTCTTATTTAGTTTGACAGCAGTGTCACGAACGACCCTGTTCGAAAGTTAAGCGTGACCGAAAACCGAACCTAAGAGCGTATACGCAGTGGATACACTTACGTGCTTAATCCACTGTGGTTTTTGGAAATTTCAAGAGAATCGAAATATTTTTGTACCTACATACTAGGTTTTAGGTATAATAACTACTTAGAACTACTACTTCTGAAACTTCCCAAAACGCCAGTGCCAGCGAATATCCACTTCTTTTTTGGTCAGGGTAAATGAAGCGTCACTGTTGACGGAACTCTACATTCTTCCTACCTGATGACGACAGGCAGCAGCAGATTGGACAGTATCAGTGAGAAGTACGAGCATACGTCACGTTGACACGCGTCACTGTTGACAGAACTCTGCAATCTACCTGATTCGACAGCCGGCAGCAGCACATTGGACAGTATCAGTGAGAAGTACGAGTATATAGCAGTCAGGGTAAAGGAGGCGTCACTGTTGACAGAACTCTACAATCTACCTGATGACGACAGCCGGCAGCAGCACGTTGGACAGTATCAGCGAGAAGTATATAGCGGCCAGGGTAAACGCTCCCGCGCCGGCGTCGCTGTTGACTGAACTCTGCAGGTTGGCGGCGCCGTGGAAGGCGGTGAACTGCACCATGAACGCGAACCCCAGCACGAAGATGTTGCGGTTTATGCGCCATTTCTCGTTCACTCCAAATACTACGTCGGTCGGCATTTTGATCTGAAAAAGTAATCGTGTTATTTATAATCAGTCTAGACCAATTTTTTATATGTTGGTAAGGTGCAGTCTGGTAATTCCGAACGTCAGAAATGCTCGTTGTGTGGTGGCGGCAATAAGAACACATTTGTCACCACCCCAACACCTCCTGCGGGTGCCGTAAGAGTCGATTAAGGGATTGAAGTGTCATTGACCATTTGATAAAAGATTGATGATGGGCAGCAGCGTCGTCATAGTGGACACATTACTGCGATCGCCAATCTGCTTGCCCAGCGTGGCGATTATGGGCATTTACCTCCTAATGCGTCTATACGCATAGATAATAGGAGAGGCCTACGTCCAGTAGTGGATTATCATAGGCTGATGATGAATAGTGATTCATATGTGATTTTCGAAATTACCTGACTGCATCTTACCTAAATTATATGTAGGTATATGTAGCTTTGCAATCTACATACATAATTACAGTGATTAACGATAAAAGCGGAATTATTACACCGATTGCTTGTAATAATTCCGCTTTTACCGTTTATCGTACTACGCGATCCTTGATTCCGCATTTACTACATGTTAGAACGCGACGGCTACGATGACACATGATAAACACAGGGCCATCATACGCCTAAAGAATTACAGACGTCTGGGCATTTCTCCGAGAACAGCCATTTTTGCCTAATTAGTCTGTCATTTATAAAAGTTGGCTATAGGATTGGTACAAAGGGTTAATTGTACATAAAATGCTACACTTAGAAACATATATCGTAGGCCATGTATTGCTGCCTTCTTTCTGTCTGATATTTAGCTCAGACTAATGAGTA
Organism: Thaumatotibia leucotreta; assembly: GCA_025490895.1. Taxonomy (NCBI): domain Eukaryota; kingdom Metazoa; phylum Arthropoda; class Insecta; order Lepidoptera; family Tortricidae; genus Thaumatotibia; species Thaumatotibia leucotreta. Next base: position 3,210 of record JALPQI010004952.1, on the reverse strand, counting down.
TATCAGATAAATGAGAAGTGTGCCAAAATAATGAGGAACAGTAAACGGGTGTTTGTATCATTTCGTGCAAATCATATGTTTGCTGAAATAAAAAATAAACTAACTCCTAAATTCATTTCAAATATTTTTTATATGTTGCGTGAGGTTCATAGGTATACTTAGCATCTAAAATTAATTATATTATTGCCACATAAAATATATAAATAAAATATAAACATGCTAAAAACTCATTACCATCACCGGTCAGAACCTAGATTTACAGATTTGAGAGCGAATTACATAACTATTACATGTACTACTTTGATTCAACCACTTAATTTAGATGAAGTATTTATAAGTCAATGAAAGTTTAGTGGTTTAACAGTTTTAACACTGAATATTTAAATCCACTGCAGCAAAATCTTTTTGTCATGAAAATAATTTCATTACCATATGTATAGTTTGCAACAACGGAATTGACCAGTTGTTATTCTATACGAAGTTCCCTCTGTCCAAGATCCCCACCTCAGTCGGCTAGTAAACAGTGAACAAGACGGACGTGTGCCATTTTTTTATGAAAAAATATATCGCGGCGGAGTTTTGGATTTGGTACAGTTTTTTTTCATTACCATTTGCACTGTTTTGATATTAATTTTTAAGTGTTTTATTGAACTGTGAATACTTAAATAATGAATATTCTATTCGAATGCTTAGTGAGTGAATGGACCTGCAATTGCATTTATTTTTAAAGAGTTAATCTACAAAAGGTAAGGAAAAGTCATTACCATTCTTGTCATTACCGTAATTTACTGTTAACACACTAAAGAGAATGGTAATGAACTAAAAATTATGGTAATGAATTTCAGTATTCAATTCTTGCCACCATCTTATGTTAATTACCATTCTCGTTTTTTATCATGCACCTGACTGTTGAAAGTAACAAGTAATATTCAAAACTACATTTTTAGTAGGTATATTCCAAATATAACAAGTTATTCATTAAAAGATCTCAAAATTCAAACTTAAACTTTCGACTACGTTATTTCTTTTTTTGACCTATCATTACCAACATCGCATTTTCATTCCCATATTCTATACGTCATTACCATTTCTTTTGGATAAATCTTTTGTTCATAAATCGGTCAATTTTGCGTACAATTGAAAATGTATTATAGATTAATGTTTCTTTTTCGTAAGTCTTACCATTGCCACAACAAAAAAATGAAAATAAAAAATTCTCCCAAATTCTCCCAATTTGCACGAAATGATAGAAACACCCAAACATATGAATTAGATTCTGGTCAGATAAATGAGAAGTGTGACAGAATTATAAGGAAAACATAAACAAATGAATTAGAGTGTGTTCATGTTAATTAGATTAATCGTTTTTTTTAGTTTACTTAAGTAAGGAAACTGATAATTAATGTTTTTGTATGATTTTGAAATAAAAAGAAACAAATGTAGAAATTATCATTTTAATCGGAAAAAGGCAATAATTTAATGTAATTTCATTGATGATTGTACCAAAAAATCAGAAAAAATGAATACAGGCTGATTTTCTAACTTAAAGCATTTTTTTATAATAATCTTAACCAGTTTTTCAAATAATTTTAATGTTGAAACTAAAACATTTTAGTAAAAAAAATCTTCAAGTATTGAAAAGCAATTAGTATGGTTACCAACATAGTAATACAATATATTAATAGAAATCTTTATTTATTATTTATTTATTTAGACTTTGTTGCACAAAAAACAGCTTAATGTACAAAAGGCGAACTTAATGCTATGAGGCATTCTCTACCAGTCAACCTTAAGGTAAAGCAGAAAAGATTGTAGGCGGTGCATTTGGAAACACGTAGTAAGCTATTAATATATATATAACACATTTTTAATTACTATCGATTTAATATGTTTGTAGTATAATTGATGTTTAACAGTTAGGATAGGAACATAATCTTCTTAGCCTTTAAGATAGGAAACAATGATCAGTCACGTAAGTATAAAATTGATAGCTGTTTTCTTCTTCTTTTCTTCGTAAATAAGATTTTTTTATTTTCCTCTTGTTTCTCTTTCCTCAGGGCTTCATCGGCCTTTATGCGTTCAACCAATCTCTTTTTTCAGCCAACCTCTTTTTCTGCAGTCGTTCTTCTCTTCCTTGTTTATTAGGTTTTGTCATGTTTTACACTATGATACCTATGTAATAAGCACATACATATTAGCACTAAATTATCATTCATCAGCACTTTACTAATTCATCTGCCTATGTGAACCAGATGAATCCATATAAATTAGAACCAGACAAATGAGATTATTTCGAAGAAATGGTCTTCATCCATCAAAACAAATATTATTACCATTGAAATACAATTCCACCTAAAAGCTACACGTATTAAATATATAGTTATCGAACACAGACAAAATTGAACCTTAAAAATAGTAGCATAAAACAAGACAGATTAATTATGCTACTAATCTTACAAAGGCCAGATTACACACTTTCGTAATACTTTGTGTCGCCCAGAGAACTCTCCACAACACGACACTCTCACTAGAATGCTTGCCGGCGACCGACCCATGAGGCCGATTGCTCGTCATGCGACTACTCGCATACTAAAACACGGTACGCGAATTGATGAATGTGTCCAGACTAATTATATTTTTGGGTGTGGACACTTTTTTTTACCAATTATTTCACATGTTTTTTACAATTTGTTAGATATAAATTTAAACATAGATAGAACATTTATTACAATATAAACTCAGATGTCTAAAAAAGTCAAAACTCTTGAAATTGAGTTTTTTTCTAAAGTACATGGTAAAAAGTGAAATTAGGACGCGCCAGACTAATTAGTTTTGACTATTATCTGTCTAGCAAAAATATGTTTTTTTAGTATTAAGGACCTAGTTGATAATTATATGCCTCGATAGATACACAAATTTTACGTATAATAGTATTCGTAAGACCAACTTAAAACCACTATTTCAACCGTTCTTTCGTACAAAACTCCCAAAAATGATACTTCTGAGAAATGCCCGTCTAGACCCTATTTGAATCGCTACCGATTGGTAACGGATGGCTACTCATAATCGTACCGGGCTCCATTCGGCCGGGCCATCCAACACTTCGATTGTATTTGCTAGAGATTACCCAGATGATTTCCCAAACCCGAGGAAGGATTGCATATAAACAGATATAAATTAGTCTTTTATTTGTCACCGCAAGAAATATGA